>OVBI01003544.1:0-11891 GCA_900406495.1 Sisymbrium altissimum | reverse complement strand
TTAAGGGCTGAGATAACAGAGGATCGTGAGGCTACTATGTCAAGGTTTCTCGGAGGACTTCACCGTGAGATCCAAGACAATGTAGAGATGCAGCACTATGATGATATTGAGGAACTACTACACAAAGCTATCTTGGTGGAACAGCAGATCAAGCGCAAGGGTCACTCTCGTTCTAGTTACAACAATAACAAGTTTCAAAGTTCTAAAGACGGGAAGACAAGCTACCAGAAAGAGGTTATGACCTTTCCTAAAGAAGAGACTCGATCAGCCCACATTCAACCTAAAGATAACAAGGACAAGGGCAAGGCCGTGGCTACTAGTACGCGATCCAGAGATGTGAAATGTTTCAAGTGTCAAGGCAGAGGACACTATGCGAATGAGTGTACCAACAAGCGTGTTATGATCCTTCTAGATAATGGCGAGTATGAGTCTGAGGAGTATGAGGCGGAGCAAGAGGAAGTTTCTAGTACTGATGAAGAGCTGATCGAGAAACCAGTTCATGGTCAACTACTAGTCACAAGAAGAACTCTTAATCTACAAAGCAAGACTGAGGAACTGGAGCAACGTGAGAACCTGTTTTACACCAGATGCCTTGTACAAGGAAAGGTGTGTAGTCTCATCATTGATGGAGGCAGTTGCGTGAATGTTGCTAGTGAAACCATGGTAAAGAAACTCGGTCTGAAGGTGCAAAAACACCCGTCTCCTTACCCATTGCAATGGCTGAATAAAGAAGGAGAAATGAAGGTGTCAAAACAAGTAATGGTGCCTATCACTATTGGAAGGTATGAAGACAACATCTTGTGTGATGTCCTCACCATGGAAGCTGGACACATCCTCCTCGGCCGTCCCTGGCAATCTGGCCGATGTGTGATCCACAATGGTTACTCCAACAAACATTCATTTGAATTCAAAGGGAAGAAAACGGTTCTCTTACCCTTGACACCAAAGGAGGTTCAACAAGATCAACTTCAACTCCAGAGAAAGACGGCCAATGAATCAAAGCCTACTCATAACAAGCAGCATAACTTTTATGCCAAATCGGGTGATATCAAAAAAACTCTCTACTCTCAACAAACTATTTACTTGCTTGTTCTTAAAGAAACTGTCACTAGTACAACTGAACAAACACCGGTCTATCCGAGTGAGATTGCTTCTCTTCTACAGGAATATCAAGATGTGTTTCCAGAAGAAAATCCAGACGGTTTACCACCCATTAGGGGCATTGAGCATCAAATCGACTTTGTACCAGGATCTGCTCTCCCAAACCGCCCAGCCTGTAGAACTAACCCTGTGGAGACTAAAGAGTTGCAAAGACAGGTTGAGGACCTCCTGGAGAAGGGACATATCCGTGAGAGAATGAGTCCATGCACAGTACCAGTGCTTCTTGTACCCAAAAAGGACGGCAGCTGGCGAATGTGTGTTGATTGCAGAGCAGTTAATAATATCACAGTAAAGTATCGACACCCTATTCCTAGATTAGATGATATGCTTGATGAGTTACATGGTTCTTGCATCTTTTCTAAGATATATTTAAATAGTGGGTATCATCAAATTAGGATGAAAGAAAGAGATGAATGGAAGACTGCATTCAAAACTAAACACGGTTTATATGAGTGGCTTGTTATGCCTTTTGGATTGACAAATGCACCTAGTACATTCATGAGGTTGATGAATCATGTCCTTAGGTCTTTCATTGGTAAATTTGTTGTTGTGTACTTTGATGACATACTAGTTTATAGCAAGAGCTTTAACGATCATATAGAACATCTTATGGCTGTTCTAGACGTCTTAAGGAAGGAAACTCTCTATGCTAACATTAAGAAATGCACATTTGGAACAGATAACGTGGTCTTTTTAGGCTTTGTGGTAAGTGCAGATGGCGTTCAGGTCGATCAAGAGAAGGTTAAGGCAATTAAAGAATGGCCAAGTCCAACCACCGTGAGTGAAGTAAGGAGTTTCCATGGGCTTGCAGGGTTTTATCGACGTTTTGTGCGAGATTTCAGCACAATTGCGGCTCCCCTGACTGAAGTAATTAAGAAGGATGTTGGGTTCAAGTGGGGAGAAGCACAAAAAACAGCATTCCAATGCCTAAAAGAGAAGCTTACCCATTCACCTCTTCTTACTCTTCCCGATTTTACTAAGACATTTGAAATCGAATGTGATGCTTCTGGTGTTGGTATAGGTGCGGTCTTGATGCAGGAGAAAAGGCCAATAGCATACTTCAGCGAGAAGCTTGGAGGAGCAACTCTCAACTATGCAACTTATGACAAAGAGTTGTATGCTTTGGTCCGGGCTTTACAAACGTGGCAACATTACTTATGGCCTAAAGAGTTTGTCATTCATACAGACCACGAATCTCTTAAGTACTTGAAGGGCCAGAATAGGTTAAGCAAGAGACATGCTAGATGGGTAGAATTCATAGAAACCTTCCCTTATGTTATCAAGTATAAACAAGGTAAGGAAAACATAGTGGCCGATGCACTATCCCGACGGTATGTTCTCTTAAACACTCTTGATGCTAAGTTGTTAGGCTTTGAACAACTTAAGAGTCTCTATGAGACTGATCCTGACTTTAAAGAAGCATATAAGTCTTGTGAGAAGTTTGCTGCGGGGCATTATTTTAGACAAAATGGTTATCTCTTTTATGATAATAGGCTTTGTGTACCTAATTGTTCTTTGAGAGACTTGTTTGTTAGGGAATCCCATGGAGGCAGCCTTATGGGTCATTTTGGTATTGCTAAAACTCTCAAAGTCTTGACAGACCACTTCTTTTGGCCTCGGATGAAGCGTGATGTAGAAAAGATTTGTGGAAGATGTGAGACTTGTAAGCAAGCCAAATCAAAAGTTCAATCCCACGGTTTGTATACTCCTCTNTTTATTGTTGGTTTGCCTAGAACTAGGACTGGAAAGGATTCAATCTTTGTTGTGGTTGATCGATTTTCTAAAATGGCACATTTTATAGCTTGTCATAAAACTGATGATGCTTTGAACGTGGCTAACCTGTTCTTTATAGAGGTTGTACGGTTGCATGGTATGCCTAAGACTATAGTTTCAGACCGTGATACTAAGTTTCTTAGTTATTTCTGGAAAACTCTTTGGTCTAAGCTTGGTACTAGGTTGTTATTCTCTACTACTTGTCACCCACAAACTGATGGTCAAACTGAAGTTGTTAGTAGAACCCTAGGAACCTTGTTGCGTGCTTTCATTAAAAAGAACTTGAAAACTTGGGAAGAATATTTACCTCATTGTGAATTTGCATATAATCATGCTGTGCATTCTGCTTCTAAGTATTCACCATTTGAAATTATTTATGGGTTCAAACCCACCTCTCCTTTGGATCTAATACCTCTACCTAAGTGTGAAAGAATTAGTCTCGATGGTAAAAAGAAAGCAGAGATGGTGCAGCAGATTCACATGAAAGCAAGGCGTAACATTGAGGAGAAAACAACGCAGTATGTCAAGCAGGCAAACAAAGGTCGACGTGATATGATCTTTAAGGAGGGAGATCAAGTTTGGATTCACCTAAGGAAGGAGCGATTTCCAAAAGAAAGAAAGTCTAAACTCATGCCGAGAATCGATGGTCCTTTTAAGATCAAAAAGAAGATCAGCAACAACGCATATACTTGCAAGGTAAGTATGACATAAGTAATAGTTTTAATATTACTGACTTGATTCCTTTTGTTGCAGATGATCCAGATTTGAGAACAAATCCTTTTCAAGACGGAGGGGATGATGTGATCATGAACCGGCTTGAAGATCAAGGACTGAACAGCAAAGACCAGGAGGATGATCTGATCGTATCAAAGGGTCCTATGACTCGTTCCAAGACCAAGAAGCTTAGTGAAGCAGTTGACAACATTCTCTTGATAGCTTGGAAGCAACAAGACGTACTTGAAGAAAGAAGAATCAACCGTAACACTCTCATTTCCATTCAAGCCATCACACACTTTAGCTGATCATCATCTAGGCAAGTGTTATTTGTGGGTGCTCTTTTTCCCTTGATTAGTTTTGTCCCAATGGGTTTTCTAATCAAGGTTTTTAGCGAGACTTCTTGTTTCACTTCACACCACCTAGTTGATGATCTTTGCCGTGCCTTTCTCTTCCTTTGGACCGGCTGACATTTCATCCAATGTTTGGTTTTAGACTATAGTTTTATTTCCATCTTGTACGCGTTTAGACATTAAGTGTTAGGTCTTTGTGACCTTTCCAAGGGAGCGTGTTCCCTTTATTGCCTTTGAATTCGAATGGCTTTGGTTCTGTCAAAGCCTTTCCTATATATGTATCTCATTCTTCTTCTAATAAATCATCATATCTTTTATCTTCAACCTTTTGTTTTTGTTCTCTCTTTGCTTGCGTATAAGCTTGAGTGATCCGTTGGCGTGTAATATCCAACACTTAAGGGAAGCTAGTCGGTGTGTCATATCTGATTTAGCTGCCTAGGAGTATCAAGAGACCTTTCCATCACTCTTGTGTCACCATTCGATCCACAACCCTTGATAAACTTGAGTCTTTGATTCGTTTATGCAAGGATCTATCCAGTTTCATCCAGAGACGCATCCTAGGAGTGCATTACTTACAAAGTCCATCTTCACATCTGTTATCTCCATTTCCTTTTGAGAAGATTACTTATCTTCATCATCCCTTTTGAGCCTTCCTTTTGAAGTTATGGCATGTGAATGTGCTTGTGTAGATTAATGGTGCTCTCTTGCCACCATCTCTTCTTTTTTTTCGGTTTCTCCTCTGCATCTTTCTTTTCTTCTTGCAGCGGATTTATTTTTATTTTTATTGTGCTTGATATTTTCCAAGACCAAAATAAGCTCTGATACCATGTTGGGATTTGTTTTGATACGTAAAGAGAAAGAATCAGACTTTGTGATTAACACAAAGCTCTTCTGATTATCAGAAAAAGTAGAAAACAGAACAAACACATTTTAATCATGAACTTCTCTTAATATTTACACTCAGACACTTTTACATTAACACTACACCCCCACTTATATAGCTGTTTATGTAACCGTAAGTTACCATTGGTAACCGTTAGGTAAACAGTTGTATCTTTCCAACAAGACAAAACTCTTAATATATAAGATTAACAAACTTTAAAGACATTAATGAGAAACGCAATTATCTACTAACACTAACCTCTGGTAATATGTTTGTTTGCTTGCTTTTTCTTAGTAGCTTGTATGGTGTTAGAAAACTCTGTCGGAAACATGTGTGTTTGAATTGTAGATAGATAGACATGATGTTATGAAAGATCATAGGGAGGCTAGACATTATACCGGAGGTTGTGGATTCAGGTCAGACCTATTATAAACATGGTCTCTAAACACTTCAAAAGGTTGATCCTGAGTAGACTCCAAAAAGTTCTAATTTGGAATGTTGCTGCTTTATATTATCTTCAGTTGTTGTCTTCGTGGAATCTTCTTCACTTGTGGCTTTGGTTGAACTGACAAGAATGATGGCTGAGAATCCTCATTGTTGTGAAAACTATTAACCTGCCCCACATGCTCTGCAAGTCTACTAAACTTATTCCAACTAGAAAAACCTTCATTGGTCCATGCATCTGTTTTTCCACCTTTACCACTAGTATCTCTGAACAAGTAGCAACATAGACAAAAAGCTGCATCTTTTTTAACACTATACTCTAACCAGTTATTATACTGATCAAACCAAGCAGGATTAAATCGCCTCATTAAACCTCCTATCGATTTTTGTTTAAAAATATGACACGAGGTTGGCAAGGGCCTCTAATCCAGTATCTACGAATTACCTCATCTCTTTAATTTGGATGAGATTCAGA
The DNA here is from genome assembly GCA_900406495.1 of Sisymbrium altissimum. NCBI lineage: Eukaryota > Viridiplantae > Streptophyta > Magnoliopsida > Brassicales > Brassicaceae > Sisymbrium > Sisymbrium altissimum. The sequence continues at coordinate 6,088 of OVBI01003544.1, read as the reverse complement.
TATCTTTTTCTGTCTGTTGGATCCCATGGTAAATCATCTAAATCACTCTGAGATGAAGAAGGCTCCTTTCTTTTCAACAAATACTTTTCCATTGATTTAACTGGAAAAAAAATATTAAGTATGTTAATGAAAAATATATATTGTATGGACAAACAAAATAACAATTATATCCTTTAAAAAATTTTGTTTCTTAATTGAGTGAATCACATGTTCTTTTTAAACCTTTAAGCTAATTACTAAACTTAGGAACTCAAACCAAATAAAAATAGAGAGTTTTAACACTAATCCAATATTTAAACTGTAAAAAGTTTCATCTAACAACATAAAAATTGAAAAAGGCTTAAAATTTGAAAATCTATACTTACTTGTTGATCAGAAAGACTTGATGAATTTGGATTGGAGAAGGAGAGTTGAAGAGGCAAGAGGGAAAAATAAACGATAGAATCTGTTGGAAAAAAATTAATTAGGGCAATGCATAAGGTTTAGTTTTGTTTCTAAATTAATAAAAAATATTCAAAGTGGGTTTTTTAAAAAAAAATTGGATCAATCACACGTCTACTTCTATTTCTTAATGGGCTATATATTTTGTGGGGTCTAAATAATTGAAAAAAAACATAAAAACTGAAATAAAATTTTTTTATGGATTCATGTAATAAAATTAGAGTGAGTTTAAATATAACACAGCCATTATACTAATAAAAATTTTTTTGAATTTTTGAGGTGTCAGCTGACCCCACCATTTTATACGTGGATCCGCCACTGGCCCAGTGGTCAAGGTAATACTACTAGTCTCCTACCAAGTACCCTTGGCCACCAGATATTTAACATGGTTCCTCGGCCCCAGAATTAGTCGGGTGTTCCTTTCGGATCGGTTTCTCCGAATTCAGATACAACTGGTCGGCCCACTAGCCCCAGGATTGGTCGGTCAATCGGTTCCTCCGCATCGGGATACCTGGTTTATCCAAAAATAAAAAACTGTCTAAAACAGTCTCAAATCAAACATAGAGAGAGATGATCTCAGTTGGATGTTTACTAAGTCTACCACGTCTATTTTGGGACTCTCAGCACAACTCGTTCATGGTTATCTTTTTACGTCTACTGTTAGTATGTCCAGCTTGACCATAGTGGCTGCAATTTGGCATTATATCGATGCAACTCTCACTAATGCATAAGGATTTCACACCTTGGGTTTGATTTATTTTTTTCTCTTCTTTACAAGCTTTCTCTTGTTAATGCGAGATCAATGCTTAAAACTTAGGTTCCACTGAGTTTAGATTCAGCATATATATGTTTTCCTTTTTCTTACCTGCCTGGCGCCAAATGTCGTTTAGTTTGATGCTTATTGAATTTGTGTTAACAAAACTTTTTCCATGACTCTACTGCAACAGAACAAGAAAGGAAACTAAGTAACCCAAGGCAGTGAATCCAAGCAAAGAATATGACAAACAAAAAGAATGCTGATAGACAAATTTTTTTTTTTTTTTGACAGCCGACAAATTTATATTTATATTGACTAATTATCTTGTTCAGAGAACATGACAAAAACAAGAAATAGATTATAGGTATTGTAAATATTGACTAATTAAGTTGCACCAAACTTGGAACATAAGAGCAGACAAGTGGCAAACAACAATTGAATTTAGATTCTCCGAGATCCACTCTTTTCAAAGATCCATTAACTCCAACGATGTATGCTACATTACCAGTATAGCTCTTTTGGTCAAAAATCACGGCAACTTTCTTCTCTTCGTCAATGAAGAAACTCGCAGCTGTAGGCGAAAGCTGAACGTAAGTGCGTGGTAGTCTCATGTCCAATGCTAAGAAACACTTGCTCCTCCATGATACCTTGTTGGGCTTAATTTCATTTGTAACCCATATCTCCATGCGTGATGTGTCACGGCGATTAATTAACACGGCAAGCTGCTTTTCTTTAACACTAGACAAAGTCACAATATCTATACAAGTAATCTGCTGAAACGGGAGAGGGAGGCGTCGCGAAAATCTCTCTCTTGTAAAATCAAAACACAGTAGGAACGGATCTGACGAATCAACGTCGTCTTCTGTAGCAAACCAGTAAGTATTTCCGTCTATAGAGATGCCACGATAATAAGACGGTGTATATATATAACTGTCTCGAATGTAATCAAGAACCCTCCACGAATCAGAGTTAACATAGTAGATTTTGTTCTCAGCCGTACGGAAGTCATAAGTATCACAAAATCTCAGGACTTTGTAACTACGGCAAGATTTCCTCCTGCTCGTCGCGTATCCGAGCGCATATTTATACAATGGCTTTCGATTTCCGTGGATGTTAAGTATGGGCTCGATCCACCGGGTTTTTCCTTGATACGGGTTCCAAACCACGAGGCTATTGTTGTCTTTCCTGACGCATAACAATAAACCGTCGCAGTGAATGACATCACGTACATCGATTTGATCTGAATCGTCTAGGCTAGTAGCTTTGCCCTCACGCTTTATACAACATGATTGAACATCGTTGTCAAGGTTGAGCCTCATCAGATAAACCTCAAAGTCCATCATCGCGACAAAAAGAATATCCTTTTCCCTTGCTTTTTCTTGACCAAGACGCTTCATTGCAAAGCTCACATCTTTCGATAACGTGTTCCACTCTTTGCATGTTGATCGAACTCTTCTAAGAGATGTCATCGAAACCCTAGAGAGGATCTCCTCCGCCAAATCCTTTGGAAGATTCGGCATCTTCGTCATCATTGTTTCAAGTCTCAAGGATGATCGATAACGCAAATAAGTTAGTTAACCTTCAAAGCTTTTTCTCTGTGCCGCTGTGATTACCGACTTATTGCCGCATGTGAATCCACATAAACCCTTAATGAAATATTTCGATGACAAGAAGAAAAACAATCTTAACATTTTACGGAAAAAAAAAAGAAAAACCCCAAAAATAAATATCCACATAATTGGACTTCCAAGCCTAAAAAGTAAAAACCGATGGCAACCCATATGAATTTTTACAATAACTAAATTAAAATTTTTGGTTAATGTTGTTATAAACCTAGAGAGAAAGCCTATGGATTTCATGTGGAAACTTGTGTGTATTGCATTGTTAATGAATCTTTTATATAAAGATTATACAAAGAGATAAAAGGAAAGTTAGGGAAAAAAAAATTTCCTTTTCGTAATCCTAATGCTAAAAGGAAATAAAATTTATCATTTTCCTAATAATAAATAGAAATATATAATATGGTAATTCCTAATACAATAAGAAAATAGACTAAACCGGATCTGGAAGATTCCGGACCGAATGGTTCTGACCAATCCATCGGTTTACAATACTCCCCCTTCGATGTCAGAACTATTAGAGCTCATAATACGTTTTGGATGTTGTCTCACTAAAACCTTACCCGGAAAACCCAGTGGGACAAAACCGTGGTGAAGGAAAAAGAGTACAACACGTATTACTCCCTCTATTCTGAACATCCCTGAAGGTCCTTCAGTCTTCGCATTCCAATCTGATAGATAAGCTTCTTGAATGTTGATGTTGGAAGCGACTTGGTGAATAGGTCCGCAGAATTGTCACTTGAACGCACTTAAATTACTTGAACTTCTCCAGCTTTCTGCAAATCGTGTGTCAAGAAGAACTTTGGCAAAATGTGCTTCGTCCTATCACCTTTGATGTAACCATCCTTAAGCTGAGCTATACATGCTGCATTGTCTTCATACATGACGGTTGGCTCCTGTTTCCCTTCCATCATCCCACAATCCACTCTTATGTGCTGAGTCATTAACCTAAGCCAAACACATTCACAGCTAGCTTCATGAATAGCCAAAATCTCGGAATGATTTGATGAAGTTGCCGAAATTGTTTGCTTCTGAGATCTCCAGGAGATTGCAGTTCCTCCGTGGGTCAAGACGTATCTAGTCTGAGATCTAGCATTGTGAGGATCCGAAAGGTAACCTGCATCAGTAAAACCAACTAAACCTTCTTTAGATTGGTTAGTATAAAATAAACTCAAGTCTTTCGTTTCTTGTAGGTAACGAAGAATATGTTTAATGCCGTTCCAGTGCCTTTGGGTCGGACATGAGCTAAATCTTGATAACAAGTTCACGGCAAAGGATATATCTGGTCGCGTGTGGCTCGCCAGATACATCAAAGCTCTTATAGCACTTAGATATGGCATTTCGGGACCAAGGACTTCTTCATCGTCCTTCTTTGGACCAAACAGATCTTTCTTTAAATCCAGAGTTCTCACGACCATGGGGCTAGATAATGGGTGAGATTGGTCCATATTAAATCTCTTGAGTACTTTTTCTGTATATGCCATTTGATGCACAAGGATTCCATCTTTAGTGTACTCAAGCCGTAATCCCAAACAGAATTTCGTCTTGCCTAGGTCTTTCATTTCGAATTCTTTCTTTAGATATTCGACTGTTTGGGTGATTTCCGCAGAGGTTCCTAGAATATTCAGATCGTCAACATATACTGCAATGATTACGAACCCCTTAGCAAATTTCATTATAAAGATGCAAGGACTGATGGGGTCGTTTTTATATCCCTCTTTCACTAAGTACTCGCTTAGTGTATTATACCACATTCGACCTGATTGTTTCAATCCGTAAAGAGATTTATTCAACTTAATACAATGTTGTTCTCGAAAACTTCTCTTATCTTTGAGTTCAATTCTCTCTGGTACTCTCATATAAATTTCACTATCCAGTGGACAATATAAGTATGCGGTCACTACGTCCATTAGCCGCAAATCAAGTTTCTCTCTTATAGCCAGACTTATGAGAAACCGAAAAGTAGTTGCATCTACCACAGGGGAGTATGTCTCCTCATAATCAATGTCTGGTCTTTGTGAGAATCCTTGTGCAACAAGCCATGCTTTATATCTCACAATTTCGTTGTGCTCATTCCTTTTTCTCACAAAGACCCACTTATGTCCAACTGGCTTAATTTCGCAGGGAGTCTGAATTATAGGACCAAAAACATCCCTTTTCCTTACAGAATTTAACTCCACGTTTATGGCTTCTTTCCATTTAGCCCAATCCTTTCGTTGAGTGCACTCTAATATAGACGTGGGTTCTGGATCCTCATTCATAAGTTCAAGTGATACAGTGTATGCAAATATATCATCGATGTCGACATCCTTTCTATTCCATTGTATCCCAGACATGACATAATTTATTAAAATCTCATTGTTGTCCAGAACTTCAGGACCTTGAGGCTCGGCGTCCCGAGCTTCAATTGGCGGTTCCGTTGGTTCACTTATGTCTGGGGTTCCATTTGCCTCAGAATTAACCACGGTTTGATTTCCAGCACCTTTCTTAGATATCCGAGGGTTCTTATCTTTGGAACCAATGGGCCTACCACGTTTTGGACGTGCAATAGGTTCTGTAGCAGCTTGATTGTGTCCCTCTAGGACATCAATTCGTACTGGCGCATTAACAGCTGGTATATGTGACTTAGTCACTTTTTTCGGGTCTGTAAAGGAATCTGACAATTGATTAGTTAGCTGTTGCAAATGTGTTATCTTTTGGACTTCTATTTCACATTCTTTAGTCCGAGGATCCTGCCATGATATGGACGATTGATTCCATGTTATTTCCTTTACCAGCTTATTTTCTCCCCTTAATGCTGGATAGACGGATTCGTCAAAGTCACAATCCGCGTACCTGGCCTTAAATAAATTGATAGGAATCTGGGGACGCTCACCGAGCAAAACAGAGCAATGGTGAGGCATGAGCATGAGCTGAACAATCCACTCGGGAAAATGGAGGTTAGAGAGCATTTTCTCCAGGCAAAAGACCAGAATAATCACTTGTCTCGAGTCAGAAACACCATGTATCGGACTCATTTAGGAGTTACTCAGGACTTCAGTCTTTCTGACCGTACCGCGCATGGTCCAACACGAGCTAACATGGAGCAACGTCTGCAGCCACGATCAGATGACAACTTCCACCGGGCCAAACTCGTTATTCACCGTCCAACTTGGCCAGATATTGAGATTACTCGGATGCCCATGGCACGGAATGGATTGGAAGATGATCGAGAAAGCAAGAGTTCGGACCGTACCGGAATCGTGTGTTTGTCCGATGCTAGTTCAGCTCC
>OVBI01003543.1:0-11892 GCA_900406495.1 Sisymbrium altissimum | reverse complement strand
ATATTCATTGTGTTGTTGTTGTTGTGCAGCTTCTTTTGACGAGATGCTTTGTGAGTAGATCTTTCGAGCAAGTTGATGTTTGGGTCTTGATTGACTAGTGTTTATTTGCCATGTGATCTTAGGTTCATTCAAAAATCTGAATCATCAAAGGAAAATCAAAATGTATGAAACTTGTTGGACCAACGAGATGGTTCCTTTTTGTGAGCTAGGAACTGAATGGAACAATAGTTCCTCAGACGGGCAACGGCGCCAATTTGATAATAAGGTGTTTTACCAACCGCTTAGATCAAATCCCACCCTTTAACCGTTTGTAGTATAGTGGGGGTTATTGAACCAACCTGAGGGTTGGATTCACAATCAGTCCAAAATAAAGCGACCAAAAGGCTCACCAATAACATCTTGTAGATTTGAACAATAATCTTGTGTCACTTGTGGGAAGGAGATTTCAAACAATGTATTTTCGGAAAATGAATTTGATAATTAGGTCCCAAAAGTTCTGGAATGAGAAACCTCTTGAAAGATTTTGGTAAATTTCCGCAAAAGTGAAGAATAAAAAAAAAAAAAAAGATGAGAATACGATTTTATTGCTAAATCTTGAATGAATAATGTATTGCGAATGTATTGAATGTGTTACAAGATGTAGAGATCGATCCTTATTTATACTAAGACATCCTAAGTCCTAAACAGCCTAAGTTTCGATGTGGGACAATGGTCTTTTTCTTTTTCCGACGATTTTTCCATAAATCTTCGAGGAAACTTCTAGAACCTTCCGTAAGTCGGTTTCAGCCCTTTTCGGTCCATCCTTCTAGCTCGGCCCACTTCTATCCCTTGTCAGTGGTTTTCTCCGGTTTGTTTTAAGTTAACATCTCTATTGTCTTTGATAGACGAAACATCGCGATATTTCGAGAAACTTACGAAAACATCGGTATGCTTACGAAAAGGCCATGAAGACGAAGAGAAGAGCGAAATGAGATGAAACAAAAGGTGTTAGCCAGCTCGGTCAGCCTTGGTGACAGAATGTACCGAGCTGGCTGCTTCCAGGTCCATGATGTTGTCCAGCTCGGTTTAAAGGATGAGAAGAGATCTTCCGATAAGTCGTGGGATGCATCCAACTCGGTATGCTGAAGGGTATCGGCCATTTCGGTATCCAGGAGGGTGGACTTTACAGAGCTGACTGACATATGTCATCCAGCTCGGTAGCCTGACTGAAGGAAACACCGAGCTGGCTGCTCCATACTTCCAGTACCGAGCTGGATTGCAACGCCCAACTTGTGGATGGCATAGCTTTCTCGTATAAACTCTGTTTGATCTGATTCTTCTTCTAGGAGCTTTATTATTGAGTTGAAAACTTTTTCCAAGTGGTTTCATGTTGAAAAGCCTTGTGGTTTGGAAGATACACCTCGATCATGGAACATATGTCCTTTTCAGTTCGGAACTCTCGGAAAATGTCATCCAGCTCGGTTTCCAGGAAAGGAAGGATTGGACCGAGCTGAATGCATCATGCTGTCCAGCTCGGTATCAAATAGGGATGATGATACCGAGCTGGATGCATCATGACAGCCAGCTCGGTATACTGGTACCAAGCTGACTGCTCTGTGCTGTCCAGATTGACGTTTGTGGTAGATGCTTCGCAATACATGCAACCGGGTCAATATGTCAGCCAGCTCGGTATGATTAGCTGCCCAGAATACCGAGGTGCCTGTCGTCCAAGCTTGGTTGATTGTCTTTTGCTTGAAAAATTGTAACTTCCGTCGGGTTATCGGAGGAATCGTTCAAAGGATGAAAGGATCAGCTAAACATGCTGATGAGATGTCAGTCAGCTTGGTATCATTGGCAGGTCTTGATACCGAGCTGGATGTTCTTATTTCGTCTAGCCGATCGTCTTTCGTTCCAAGAATTGCGACTTTATCGGTTTTCCAGAAGAATGCTCAAAGGACGAAGGGATCAGCCAAACGTGATGAAGAGATGCCAGTAAGCTCGGTATCACTAGCATGTCATGATTCCGAGCTGGCTGTCCTTGTTTCATCCAGTCGATCGTCCTTTGTTCGATGAATCGCGACTTCATCGGTTTATCGGAAAAACTCTCGAAAGACAGTATTTCATGCTTTCTTCGCAAAGTTATCAATGAAATGGTTCAAAGTGAACATTCTCTGAATTCATATCTAAATATGGAAACTCTTTTTCGATACTCAAATTTTTTAATTGTTAATTCCGGAAATGTGGGTTTTGACCCCAACATTTAGCCCCCCAACACGTCAATATCGTGTATGATCTTGACGCAGCGATTAAGAAATGTAGTACAGGATTAAGGAGGTAAAATGTTTTGATCCCCATACTTGGGGAACTTTGATTCCACGACTTAAAAATTCATACGATCTTTCTGGGTGATGGAGCGAGTATTTCTACCTAGCTGATAGAGATTGGTTTGAAGAGTCTCTTGAGCTGTTTGCAAGATGGAAAAGAAGACCAAGCTGTTTGCTGAGGGAAAGCTAGTTGCTATCTGTGCGTTTAAGGACTGTTGGAGCTTAAGTGACTTGTGTGCAAAGTGAGGATCGGTTTGAGGATACGCTTGGGATGTTGCCTCATTAAAAACCTTTTACTAAGAAAAATCATTTGGGAAAAAACGTAGTAAAGGAAAATAGTGCAACGCGTATAAAGATTTAGAATTGTCTTTCCGAAAAATTGTTCAAGTTAAGTTTTTCCAAAGAGATTCTTCTGAACAACTGTTTAAGTTAAGTTTCTCATAAAAGTTTTTCCGAAAAACCGTTTAAGTTAAGTTTTTCGTAGAAGTTTCTTCCGAAAAAACTGTTTAAGTTAAGTTTTTTCGCGGAATATTTTTCCGAAACATTGTTCATGTCCGAAATTTTTTGTAAAATTTTCTGAAAAACTGTTCATGTTAAGTTTTTCGAAATTTTTCGTAAAAGGTTTTCCGAAAAACTGTTAAGGATAAGTTTTTCGGAAGTTTTTTGCGTGAAACCAACTCGGGCACAATGAATACCGAGCTGGTCTACAAGGGATGGGCATTCACGTACTGAATGCTGACTTTGGCCAGCATTTTCTACTGAGCTGGACGGTTGGCAGCATGCTGACCATCCAGCTCGGCAAGTTTTGGCTTCCATGCTCCCCTTTTTTGCTTCCTTAGGTTTTTCGGGAAAAACTTAAGTGTTTCCGGAACTTTTCTCGGAATAAAAGGAAATTATTATATGTTTTATTATATATAAAAAAGAAATATTTTTTTAATTCTTTTAGAAAAACTGTTTACGCAGAATTTTTTGGAAGTTTTTGCACGAAACTAACCCGATCAGCATGTGCACCGAGCTAGCTGTAAGAGTGGGATACTCATGTGCTGAATGCTGACTTTGGCCAGCATTTTTATACCGAGCTGGACGGTAGGCAGCATGCTGACCATCCAGCTCAGCCAGTTTTTGGCCTGTATGCTCTCTCCTTTGAAAACTGTAAGTGTTTCCGGAGATTTTTCGTAAAAGTTTTTCCGAAAGACTGTTTAAATAAAGTTTTTTGGGATTTTGATAAAGTTTTTCGGGAAAACTGTTCAGGATAAGTTCTTCGGAATTTTAATAAAGTTTTAACGGAAAACTGTTCAAGATAAGTTTTTCCGACAATTTTTGTACGAAACCAATTTGCCCACCCAGTCTACCGAGCTGGCTGTCAGGAAGGAGCATTCATGTGGTGAATGGTGACCTTGGTAAGCAGTTTGTACCGAGCTGGACGGCAGGCAGCATGCTGGCCGTCCAACTCGGCCAGTTTTGGCTTGTATGCTATCTCATTCGAAAAGTGTTTCCGGAGATTTTTCGTTAAAGTTTTTTTCGAAAGACTGTTTAGGATAAGTTTTTCAGAATTTTAATAAAGTTCTCACGGAAAACTGTTCAAGATAAGTTTTTCCGAGAATTTTCGTACAAAACCAACTTGCCCACCAAGTCTACCGAGTTGGCTGTCAGGAAGGAGCATTCATGTGCTGAATGCTGATTTTGGACAGCATTTTGTACCGAGCTGGACGGTAGGCTGCATGCTGACCGTCCAGCTCGGCCAGTTTTGGCTTGCAAGCTTCCTCCATTGAAAACTGTAAGTGTTTCCGGAGACTTTTCGTAAAAGTTTTTCCGAAAGACTGTTTATGATAAGTTTTCAGATATTTTTAATAAAATTTTTCCGGAAAACTGTTCAAGATAAGTTTTTCCAAAGTTTTTGATAAAGTTTTTCCGGAAAACTGTTCAAGGTAAGTTTTTCCAAAATTTTGCGTGCAAGACATACTTGCCCACCAAGTCTACCGAGTTGGCTGTCAGGAATGAGCATTTATGTGTTGAATGCTGGACGGTAGGCAGCATGCTGACTGTCCAGCTCGGCCAGTTTTGGCTTGTATGCATCTCTTGTTTGATTCCTTATTCTTTCGGGAAAAACTTATATGTTTCCGGAATTCTTTTTGGAATAAGGACATTGTTTGTTTTCCTTTTTTTTTTATAACGGGACCCACATTTCTTTTCTATAAATAGGCCTCTACCCTTCCTTACTTCTCATAACTTTTCATTCTTGGTTTTTGAGATAGAGCTCTGCCTTCTCTCTACTTTCTCTTTCTAGAAATTGGTTTTGTGTTCTTGAGTGTTTTTTGAGGATGATGGAGTTTCGTGAGAGATTTTTGGCTAATGCAAGGAAATCTTTGCTTCCTCCCGCTGCGTCTTCGGGTACCTCCCCTCACGCTGAAGAGCTGATGATCCATGCTCTGACTGAGATGGACGTTGATGATACTGAAAGAACTTCAGGTGGTCCCGAGCCACAAGTGACCTTCCCTGACGAGGAAGGGGCTATTGTCGAGGTTGCTGTGGATGTTGAGAGGGAAGATAGCAATGTGTCTCCTATGCCAGTCCGAGCAATGCTTCCCCCACCTCCCCCCAGTTCGTAAGCAGATTGTATATGGCCTTGCTGCTGCTTCGAGCGCACTGAACGACGCTTGGAAGCCTCGTGGGACGAAGAGGAGCACACCCCTTCGTAAGATGGGCGGTGCTTGCAGTGGTCTTAGCGAGAAGAAGCTGAAAAGTCCAGCTCAGCCTACTCCTTCTCCAGAGAAGAAGGGGAGAATCCACAAGGTGATGATTGATGAGTCGAAGAATCTGTTTAGGAGCACAGTGCATTGCGTGGACCTTGTCTCGAAGATCAAGGATCATGAAAACCTCCCCATCCGCTTTGAGACTTTGCATGCCCAGAAGGCATACTCTGACTTTGCTCAGTGCTCTATGAAGGTAAGTACCTTTTCTGTTAGTTGATGCAATTTAGTGCCCTGATCTTTGCATGCTGATTATCCGTTCGTTTTCCGCAGCTCCTGTCCTTGTTTAACAAGGAAGTGCATGATTGCGAGGAAGAGATCTACAAGGCAGGACGCAAGGAGGTTAATGCCAAACATTAGCAAGATCGTCTCCGGAAAAAGCTGGATGCCTTAACCCTCTAGTACGAGGAGAAGATGATGAAGCTTGGTAAGGAGGTCACTGATGCGAAGGAGGAGGCAAATGCCAATGTTCTTCGTGCCTCTCGTCTAGCCAGCTCTAAGGACGAGCTTACAGCCCGAGTCATGGAGTTGGAAGACAAGCTCGCGGAGAAGGATGCTGCCTTCAGGGCGAAGAACAAGAGAGCTTGGTGCGATGGGTACAACGTAGCCATGGTTAAGAGTGGATCTCGTGAGGACAAGGCTCTGGCTTTAATCGATTGATTGGTTTCGAGTCGCGATTCCGAGTCTTGCTATGTGATGGGAGTGTGCAACTCTGTTGTGAATCAAATTTTTGACAGGAATGATCCCAATGAGATATCGGAGGAGCGTGAGAAGAACTAAAATCTGAAGGCAGATTTTAGCGGCTTTGAGGGCGCTGTAAATCGCGTGATCGATGAGCTCCGTAGATGCTTGCTCCTTCGTCCGGATCTTCAGCTTCGGCTTCTCACTCTTGCGGAGATGTTTCCCTTGACAGCTCGGCCAAGGAGGTTGGTGTTGAGGATTTCGCGGGGACCAACGTGGGCGTTGAAGGCCTTGGTGAGATGGTCGCTGAGAAAACTGCAGAGGTGAGCCAAGCTTAGATCCCTTCCTCCTTTATCCTTTATTGTTTTAGATGTTTGCTGCTGGGTCCTTTGAGGCCCATGCTATGACTTTGGCCGGCCTTTGTCCCGATGGTTATACTTGAACCTTTTTCATTTGATGCATTTCAGACTTTTCGTTTTTATGATTTCTATGCATGCTTAAGGTTGATTTTTGCCCGTTTTTGGTTAGGGCATGATAGAGTTTGGTATGTTATACTGTTGGGGAGTAAAGTAGCTTGGAGTTTAGTACTTACTCATGTTTCCTTAGCATAACGAAATGCTTAGAAGCATTGTAGGAGTTTCTTTTTATCGTTGATATTTCATCAGTGGAGACTTGTCATACCTTTGTTAGACGAGAATATGTTTGCGTTTTTGTTAGGGTGTTAAGGAGTTCATGCCAGCGCTGCTTAGAAACGTTTTGGCTGGGCTTATGATAGGTTAGTGTTCAGGGAACTAAGCTATGCATCTGTCTTGTTTTAGGGGTTGAGCTATTTTGACTTATCTCCCCGTTTTTGACTTTTTCGAAACACTTTACAATCTCGTCTAGTGGTATGCTAGATTGTGTTTCCGAGATGTTAAAAACCAGTGTGCCAAGTTGGGCGCTTACTGGGTTAGAGAGTTTGTAATGAGGATTAAGGCAGTGCGAGTCCTTACTTGCTAGCATGCCCCTCTCAAAGTCAAACCTGAGAACATTGTCCAGGATATTCCTCTTGGATGTTAAGTTAGGATATACCTAACCTGATTTATATAGCACGCTGTTATATCCGTGCACGGATGTAGTCGAACATTTGCCCGTATAGAACATTGGTTAAGTCCTTAGAAGGAGAATAAATTGTGTCTGTTGTGGCCAGCAACAAACGAGTTTTTTGAAAAGAGTTAAACTTGCGAAAATCGTTTTGAAAAATGTTTTTGAAAAGTGTTTGAAAAAGATGTTAGAGAAGTTGTGTCGATGTGCTGTAGGATTTTTCGGAATTACTTCGGAAAAATCAATGTCTAGGGCTGTTAGGAGATAGAGTTTCCGGAATGTTTTCGGGAAAACTAGAGTTTGGAGACGTTTTCCGAGTGCAGGAGTGGCTATGTATGCACTCCCACTTCGGAAAAATCAATGTCGTAGTTCGTTAGTAGTGAAGCACTAGTAATAGTACTTCTTGAGATGCACTCTGTTCCATCTTTGGATGACTGGAGAATCGTCATCGTAGGCGAGTTCGTATACTCCTAGCCTAACGACTTTCGTGATTTTGCAGGGGCCTTCCCAGTTTGCGCCTAGTTTTCCAACGTTCTTTTCCTGGGTGTTTTGAAATACCTTTCAGAGAACGAGATCTCCTTCTTTGAATCTCCGATTACGAACTTTGGAATTGTAGTATTTGGCGGTTGCCTGTTGGTAGCTTTGCATTCGGAGTAAGGCTTGATCTCTCTTTTTGTTAATGAGATAAAGTTCGTCCAGGAGCATTGCTTGATTGGTCTCTTCTCGTTCTGGGAGAAAATTTCGGCGAACTCCGGGGAATTCAACCTCTGGGGGAATTACCCACTCCATCCCGTAAACTAATGTGAAAGGAGTCTCCCCAGTTGTCTTTCTAGGCGTGGTCCGATGTGACCAGAGCACGCCTTCAAGTTCGTCAGCCCATCTGCCTTTCTTTTCTTCCAGTCTTTTCTTTAACCCATTAAGGATTGTTTTGTTAGCTGCTTCTGTTTGGCCATTGCCTAGGGGATACCTCGGAGTGGAAAAACTCAGACGGATCTTCCACTTTTCGCAGAATGATACAAAGCGGTTAGAGATGAACTGACAACCATTATCAGTTACGATTTCGTATGGGACTCCATGTCTACAGATAATGTTTTTCCATACGAAAATGTTCGACTTGAGCATCTTTGATGCCAGCGTAGGAGTCGGCTTCAATCCATTTGGAGAAGTAATCCGTTAGGACAAGCAAATACTGTTTTTGCTTAGATTTATGCATGGGTCCAACGATATCCATTGACTAGCGCATGAATGGGTATAGAGAAGATATCGATGATAGGATTTCGGCTGGTTGGCAGATTGTCGGAGCGTGGCATTGGCACTTCTCGCATTTTCTAGAGAATTTTTCGCAATCTTTGATCATTGTTAGCCAGAAGTATCCATGCCTTTTGATCTTGATGGCGAGTGCTCTTCCTCCTGAGTGGTTTCCACATGACCCGCTATGAATTTCTTGCATGATCTTTCGGGCTTGGCTGCCCTCCACGCAGGTCATAAGGGGACCAGAATGTCTCCACTTGAGGAGGTTCCTACCTAAAAGGACAAAGTGTGCTGCTTGCGCTTTCAGTTTTTGTGCTGCCCATTTGTCTAAGGGGAGATCTCTGTCTGCGATGTAGAGATGAATCTTCTCCATACATTCTTGGTCGCAACCATACTCTCCCTTTTCGTTTTGTGGGATAATGTCGATGGTTAGGGCCGATTCTACTTCCCCCTCATCCATGGGGTCAGACGTTTCGTCCTCGAGTTCCTCTTAGATAAGTGTAATTATATCGGGTGGTCCAATGCTTGGATGTTCTATGAACTCCACCAGAATAATCCTACTTTCTTCTAGGGCAGAAGTTGACGCCAAGGCTGCTAGAGCATCGGCTGGTGCATTTTCGCCCTGAGGAATTCTCGTAAGGTCGTATTCTTTGAATTGTTTTGCGAGATCTTGGACTATTTTAAGATACGCACCCATTCTCTTGTCTCGGGTTTCGTCTTCTCCGCTAAATTGGTTTGCAACTAGCTGAGAATCACAAAAAGCGTGGATGTATCCACCTTGATTCCGTTGGCGAGTCTTAGCCTAGCGATCAGGGCTTCGTACTCAGCCTCATTGTTGGACGCTGGGAAATCGAGTCGGAATGACTGTTCTAGGATTTCTCCTGTGGGTGAAGTCAAACGGATCCCGATCCCTGATCCTTGTTTTGAGGATGATCCATCAACGTGAAGGAACCAAGTAGTATTTTCAGGTTTATTCCTACTTCCCAGAGGGGGGAGTTCGACAAGAAAGTCGGCGAGAACTTACGATTTCGCGCACGTTCTTGATCGAAACTCGATATCGTACTCGCTCAGCTCAACTGCCCATTTAGCCAAACGTCCCGAGAGACTTGGGCTGTGCAAGACGGTTCTGACTGGGGAGGTATTCAGGATGATGATAGTATGAGACTGGAAGTAAGGTCTGAGTTTTCGTGCAGATGCAACCACTGACAGTGCTAGTTTTTCCATCTGTGGATAGCGTGTCTCAGCATCGGTAAGAGTTTGGCTTACGTAAGAGACTGGTCGTTGCTCGCCTCTCTCTTCCCGAATTAGGACTCCACTGACTGAGATTTGTGAGACGGCAGTGTAGAGGAACAAGGGTTCGCCCACCACTGGTTTCGCAAGCACTGATGGGCTTGCTAGGTAAGCTTTGAGCTGCTGAAAAGCTTGTTGGGGGTCAAAACCCACATTTCCAGCATTAACGATTAATGAATATCGAAAAAGAGTTTGCATATTTAGATATAAGTTCGGAGAGAGTTCACTTTGAACCATTTCATTGATAACTTTCCTAAGAAGGCATGAAATACTGTCTTTCGGGAGTTTTTCTGATAAACCGATGAAGTCGCGATTCATCGAACAAAGGAAGATCGGCTGGACAAAACAAGGACAGCCAGCTTGGTATCAGGACATGCTAGTGATACCAAACTGACTGACATCTCTTCGTCACGTTTGGCTGATCCCTTTGTCCTTTGAGCGATTCTTCCGGAAAACCGATAAAGTCGCAATTTTTCGAACGAAAGACGATCGGCTGGACAAAATAAGGACAGTCAGCTCGGTTTCAAGACCTGCCAATGATACCAAGCTGACTGACATCTCATCAGCATGTTTAGCCAATCCTTTCATCATTTGAACGATTCCTCCGATAAACCGACAAAAAGTTATGATTTTTCGAGTAAAAGGCAATCAACCAAGCTTGGAGCACAGACAGCTCGGTATTTCGGGCAGCTAATCATACCAAGCTGACTGACATACTGAGCTGGTTGCATGTCTTGCCAAGCATCTACCACAGAACGTCAATCTGACAGCACGGAGCAATCAGCTCGGTACCAGTATAACCAGCTGGCTGTCATGATGCATCCAGCTCCGTATCATCATCCCTATTTGATTCCGAGATGAACAGCATGATGCATTCAGCTCGGTCCAATCCTTCCCTTCCTGGAAACCGAGCTGGATGACACTTTCCGAGAGTTCCAAGCTGAAAAGAACATGTCTTCAATGATCGAGTTGTATCTTTCAAACCACAAGGCTTTTGAACATGAAACTACTTGTATAATGTTATCAACTCAATCATGAAGCTCGTAGAAGAAGAATCTGATAAAACAGAGTTCATACGAGAAAGTTATGCCATCCACAAGTTGGGCCTTGCGGTCCAGCTCGGTACGGGAAGCATGGAACAGCCAGCTCGGGTTTTCCTTCAATCATACTACCGAGATGGACGACATATGACAGTCAGCTCGGTCAAATCCACCCTCCTGGATACCGAGACACTAACCTATCGTATCACTAACCTATCAAATCCACCCTCCTGGATGTCGAAAAACAGCCCCTAAAACCAGACAAATGCATAGGTTAGTTTCCGAAACACTAACCTATCGTAAGCCCGGCCAAAACGCTTCTACGAGCAGAACATCATCAACATCTTATGCTAAACGCAATCATACTCTTGTCTAAAAGAGGCATGATAGGTCTCTGCTGACAAAGTATCAACGCTAAACGCATCACAACTTCTACAACGCTTCTAAGCATCTCAAAACGCTGAGGAAACATGAGTAAGTAAAATTTTCGAACTACTCTACTCTCCTGCAGCAAAAGATTCAAAATCTTAGAATCGAACAAAACCCAGTAAAATGCTCCTTAGCACACTGATCCATACAATTTTGGGAACACAAGTGTTCAGCCTACTAACCTGTATCAGCCAGTAAAGCACGTCCCATCAACGAAACGATACAAGCTCATTCTTGCCTAAACTCCTTTCCAAGGGAAAACCGCTCACTGGCATCTTCTCTAAAAACTGGTTTCGATAAATCCTCTTTCAAGGAGAAGGCTTTCGAAACCCCTCTTCTAAAAAGAAATTACTCCGAAACAAAATGATTCATCCTTTCAGAAAGCTTCATCATTGTATACAGAACTTGATACAAGAACGACTTCTCATGACATGGCCTACTCCCCACAAAGGCGGGGCTGGCCATTCCTACTTCTTCTTCAGCTTTCATAAGCTCCATACAAACCTACATCAGTTCAGAAAACATTCCGACAGCCTTAACCGGCTCAGAAACTTTCTTGCAACTATGAGCTTGACTCTCTTCTGAGGAAGACAACTCGCCCAAAGCTTAACTTTCTTTCAAAAAGAACAAGTTCTCACCAAGACGAAACAGAGAATAGTCCTCTCTGACACTTGGCAAAATTCTCACACATATACTTGTAAGCACAGCGATCACCTTGGCATGCCTAAGATGTGCGCTAGCATCCAGCTCAGTATATATTAAGCTGAAAAACTGCTGACCCAAGACAAGATATACGGCCAGCTCGGCCCGATCTCTAGGTGATCGATCAATTCCTCTTACCGATCAATCGATCGGCTCGGCACCAAGACATGATCTGTACGCGATCGACTCAGCAATAAGATCACGATCATTCACGTCCAGCTTGGCCTCAAAACTTGACATTGCCTTGTCTCTTCAACCAGCTCGGCATTTGTCACTCCTCTTTGACTAGTTCCACCATCTTCCCTTCTCCCCGCCAAAACTCAACAACCAGCACACAAAGGCCTTACCATGACAGCCAGCTCG
>OVBI01003542.1:0-11901 GCA_900406495.1 Sisymbrium altissimum | reverse complement strand
CTCGGAGCAAGAGGCTGCGAGTGTCCAGTGTCCCGAGCACTCTGAAACTTAATGCTAATGTCGCCAAAAGGCTCAAAGAAAGACAGTATTCATGCGGTGCTAACTCCTCTGGTTTCATGACGTCGAGTCTGGCCTTCACTCCTTCGAAGGGAATAGAGCTCTGCAACCCTCATCGTGCTCCAGGATCAGGGACTGGGACTCGACCCACTTACTTCTCAGAGTTTGCAACTTTCTCCAATCTCGAGAAGATATAAGTTAGGCTAAATAGACTTTTAATTGATTATGTTTCAATTCTCAGCATGATATAAGGAATGTACAAGTTGTGATAAAATTCACTCCGAGGTTTTTGGTTATGATTGATATGATTTTAGTGTAAATCTCTCGTTTAGAAACTTGTTCCTTTTACAACTGAATTGTCTTTGTATACTAATAGATTTCTTTTTCTGTTTGGTCAGATATAGTTGTCAAAAATCAATGGATTTTTTCATGGACCCTCACCTTGTAATGATTTTATCCAAAACCACAACTGAAAACTTATCAAATAAATCCATTTTAAGTTGAGACAACCATATAACATATAGTTAAATTCCAAACCAAGATCGAATAACCTGATATCGACAAGGTTAATTTTTTTTTGTCATTCATTCAAGGGCAGTAAACTAAGTGTTAGATGCTGGAGGTGCTATAAAAGTGATTAGGGAGAGAAAGCTTAAACAAACAAGAGATATATTCCAGAGCATTGGCAAGGTTATATCAGCTACACCATCATCTTTCAACAACAACCAACAACCAACAACCTGAAAAGTTGTGTCTCTCGCAAGGTCATATCTACACTTTCTATACCCGTGTTATCAGTTACACAGCCATCTTTCAACAACACTCCGAAAAGTTTTCTCTCTCGCTAAGTATTCTATATCTTCTAGAGCATTCGCAAGTCTATATCTACTTGAGCATAGCAAAGGTTAGAGACTCTGAAAAGTAGTTGCTTTGGGTCTCACTACCTAGTGGAAAAGCCTGTTAAGGATTGCACAGCAGTATTCCCTGCCAAAACAAAGAAAACAATCGGAGAGAGTTTATTCTAAAGTCAGAGAGAGCTAGCAAACAAAAATGGATGACAGACACTTTGTAGAGAAGCGAAGGAAATGTTTAGGGCCTCTGCAGAAGTCAAATCCAATCCAGAGGTAGTAGCAACACCGGAATAGTGTGTTTCTTTGAGCCTGAAAAGGCCAATATTGATGAAAAAGGTAACCACACAATTAGGAGGCAGAGGAGATATGATGGAAGAACAAGTCAGGATCATTAGAGAATGATTTGAAGGGAAAACAAAAAGAGGAGGAAGACAAACTTTTTGGCGACCTTAGCATTGGTGTGAACAATGGAGTCACGCAGCCTGATGCTCCGAGCCTGGCCAAGCATTGCATATCCTACACCGAATGAAGAGAAATTATATAAGTACTAGATTGAGGAAGAAAGAGGGTTGATGAAGGAAGTACAAGAAAGAAACTATACCAGGAGAGCTGTCCTCGGGTATACCAAACGGCACAAGCCTCGTATGTGTGGCAGCAAACCTGATTTAAAGAGAAAGCATCAAGTAGTATTGCGTGAACAACAGTGGCACAAAAAGAAGGTCGTTACCTTAACCTTTCTTTCATTTTTCTTTGACGGCGACCACCTCTTCGTTGCTTAAGCTTGAAATGATGAACAGGTAGCGGCTTAGGCAGCATCTTCTTTTGGGGCATTGCTTCCCTGAGAGCTTTTCCATTTGCTCGTCTAGTAGTATTCACTCTAGCTGCATCACGAGCATGCGCATGCTCATCCTGAATACAGATACAGTTAAAACCAAAAGCTCCTCCAAAGTAACAAAAGACATAGGGAACAGATAGTAAAATCAGAGTCACTAGGCACACACTCACCGACTCTGGTCCATTGTATAGCTCATTAATTTCTGCGAGGAGAGTATCTTCAAGAATTGGCTGTAATATATATAAGCATTTACCAGAACATACACATGCGCAGATCAGATCAGGAACACTGGTTCAAAAAGCAAAAGAAGAAAACCAAGAACAAACCCAATATCTAACCCAAAAACCGAGACTTGATAGAATATGTGAATATTCTGTTAAGTTAGTTTAATGTTATCTGTAGATATTCTGTTTGTAAGATCGTTCTATAAGATCAGGGGAAATACAACTGCTCAAGAAAATAGCCAATTAAGGAAGTATTTACCAGAACAAACACATACGCAGATCAGATCAGGAACAACGGTTCAAAAAGCAAAAGAACAAAACCAAGAACGAACTCAATATCTAACCCTAAACCGAAACTGAACATTACTACATGACAAAACAGATCAAAATAACAAACAGAACGTCTCCTAGCTAGTGTCAAGACTCAAGACAGCCACAGGCGAATCAATTATCAAACGAAGATTCCGATTTTAGTAACTGTTCAAGAAAATAGCAACAATTAAGGAAGCGAGGGTTAACGAAACTAAACGCTTACCATATTTTTCTACTTGTAACGCAAGCCATGTTTCACAAACCCTAATTTCTAGCAATTGCGACTAAATCCAATTGGGATATATCAAACGCACCTGAACCGGAGGTGGAGAATCCCAAATTCGGCAAGAAATTGAAGAACGAGAAGCTGAGGAAATGTTGAGTTGTTGAAACGTTGGGAGCCTAAATCTTTCTTTCGAATTTCGATTTTGGCGTACCTTCGGCTCTAAGTTATTGTTGAGTTTCCAAGTCGGCAATTACACTTGGGCTTATCTACATGGGCCTTTCTCACCCCGATGTCTTACCTAATTGGTAGGTGGCCTTCTCATATCTATCACAAATTAATGTTGCCATATTTGGTTCTTTTTTTTTCTTTCG
The DNA here is from genome assembly GCA_900406495.1 of Sisymbrium altissimum. Classification (NCBI taxonomy): domain Eukaryota; kingdom Viridiplantae; phylum Streptophyta; class Magnoliopsida; order Brassicales; family Brassicaceae; genus Sisymbrium; species Sisymbrium altissimum. Next base: position 9,025 of record OVBI01003542.1, on the reverse strand, counting down.
TTTAAAATTGTATTATATATTTACATCAAATCAATCAATTGTGTTTTTTCTTTATATAATATAAATTTAAGAATAAACGAATTTATATCTGAATTTTTGTTATAAAGAATCGAGTACCAAATCTCTAAATCTCTAATCATTCCCCATATCGTTTGCTATTATTGCTATACTGCTGGAAAAGAAAACACAACAAAATACAATATACCACAAAGAAATAATATTTTTTTACATTTATGTGAACCTGTGAAAAAAATATTTTGACTTCGGTAGAAATCAAGTTAAGGATCGAATCTTGAACTTGGTGAGGATCGAATCTTGAACCGAGAGCGTCCATTAGATTTCTGAACATGGCTCCATTTCCTCATCAGGCAATGCTCACACCGAGTATACTGTATACATCCTTCTTCACCTCTTCCCTGAATCCGTTGACTTTCCAATTTAGAAGCTAAACCTATTTGATTACACAAACAAACAAATGATGAAAAATTAACACTTATATGAATTAGCATAAAATAATATTTTATGCCGGATAAGTAAAAAGTAACTGTGACTACGGAGAGGACGAGACGAGATGATGAGACGAAGAGAACAACCGAACGCTTGCAAGAGAAGAGTACACCAGCTACGATACTGGCCGGATAAATCAAAAGTCACGACTGCCGAGTGTGGAGAGGAGGAGGCTGTTAGGTTTTGAAAATTTAATAAACAGGCTCGATTAACCTTTTTACATATATGTCTTTAATTAATCAATGATTTAATAAAATAAAGATATAATTAAATAAATAAAAATTAATAAAAAAAAATTCTTTTTATTTAGACAATTATTATTTTTGAATTTTTGGGGGTAAAATTGGATTTACAAATTTCAAAAACATAATGAGACAATTTAAAATTAGAAAAACATAATGGGACAATTTCATTTTCAATGTAGCATTATTAGCTAAATTTCTCTAAAATAAATGAGACAACAAACTTTCTACGTGGAAATTCTCTTCGATGTGAGAAGGAAAAATCACAAAAATATTATCCACTCACAAATTTATTATGTAAATAAATATGAATTACAACCACGTCTTGTGGAACAGATCTAGAGACTAAGGTTTAAAGGAGAAATCTCCAATACAAGAGAAATTCAACAAAAAAGCAATACAAGCTTACAAAACAAGTAGATACAAATGACCTCAGTTCACTAGGATTCTAGAAACTAAGGTTCAAAGGAGAAATCTCCAACACAAGATAAACTCAACAAAAAAGCAATACAAGCTTACAAAACAAGTAGATACAAATGACCTCAGCTCACTAGGATTCCGGCAATCAGAAGATAATCTCACTATAGAAATCCAAGATGAGCAAGTCAATAACACCTCTGCAAAGTTTCAGCTCAATCAGAGAGGATCCCACCATCAGATCTCCCAAACACTAAAAACAGCACCTGCTGAAGAACTGTAGCAAGCAGCCACGCTTAAAACCCAGATTAATGAGAAACCAACCGCTGAAACGACAATCCCACCATTGAATCTCAAACCATCTGAGTCAAGAAGCTTCCCACAAAATATCAGCCAGATCAAAATACTTTAGAGTCCCCAAACCTTATCTTGACAAACCTAGACAAAATTCTCTTCTCTCTCACATTCTGCTTCTCTTTTCTTTTGTCTTCTTATCTTGTCTTCTACATCAATAAATTAGGTTAGGAGTCTTTATATATAACACTCATTAATCCTAAGCAGAAATACTAATATCATAGATTAATATTAATGGTCCAAGTACAAGTTTGATTTTTCACTTAATCAAACTTATGGTTTCCTCTACAATAAGAAACACCAACAAACTCCCCCTCCAACTAGTTGGATTCAGGTATCCCGGCTATCTATCGGCATACCTTAAGCTTCCCTCTCGGAATTGATTTCGTCATCATATCAGTTCCATTATAATCCGTATGAACCTTTTCAAGTTCCACTTTTTTAGAAGCAACAACATTACATATCCAATGATACCTTCTATTATTGTACTTAGAACGCGAATGAAATGTAAAGTTCTTCCCCAGACAAATTGCGCTTTGACTATCACAAAGCAACACATACTTATCTTGTTTGAAACTGATATCCCCACAGAAATTCTTCCTCCACAACAACTCTTTGAGAGCTTCAGTTGCAGCTATAAACTCAGTTTAGTAGTAGAAAATACAACACACTTTTGCAACCTTGACTGCCATGAAACAGACCCTCCCGTAAATATACCAAGTAACCCGAAGTAGATTTCCTGGAATCAGCATCTGTAGATATGTCAGCATCGGTGTAAGTGACAATCAATGGCTCATTACCTCTAAAGGTAAGCTTCAAACTAGAAGTCCCGCAAAGATATCTCAAAATCCACTTTACATCATTCCAATGTTCTCTTCCAGGATTAGAATTAAACCGGCTTATTGTACCAACAGTGAAAGCTAAATCCGGTCTTCTACAGACCATGGCATACATCAAACTACACATTGCAGAAGCAGATGGAACCGTGTCATATCTGCTTTCGCTGCATATATCTTCGGACTCTATTTCTCGCTCAATCTAATGTGTGTAGTAAGAGGAGTGATTACCACTTTATATTTATCTATGTGAAATTTTTTAAGTACTTTCTCAATGTACTTCTCTTGAGATAAGTGAATCAGCCTCTCACCTGTGTCTATATCAATTCTCATATCAAGAATCTGTTTCGCTGGACCTAAGTCTTTCATGGCAAAGGACTCACCGAGCTGCTTCTTCAGCTCATCAATTCTGCTCATGTCCCTGCCCACAATCAACATCTCATAAACATATAGCAGAAAGATGATAAAATCGTCATCACCAAACACCTTCACAAATACGCAGTGATCATAAGTAGTCTGTCTCTTTATAACCATGCTCCCCCATAATAGACTTGAACTTCATGTACTAGGGTCTGTTCATTTGTCCATCCAGATGGACCATCTGAATGGACCATCTAAATGATGTTTGTTTTTTACCAAAAAATGGTTCATTCAGATGGACCATCTAGATGAATTTCAAACTTAGACAAAATTTTAAAATCAGCTGGTTGAACCAAATTGGACCATCTCCATCAAGATGGTCCAGCCAAAAATAACAAATTACAAATATACCATTATTATATAAATTGATTAGTTTGATATAAATTTTAGATAAAAAAACAAATATAACATAAATCATGCTTTGTAACTATTGAATAGATAACAAAAAAAAAATATTTTCCAACCGAATTGAAAAATCAAAATTCTTCGTCAAACTCACAATTTTACGGTTTTGGCGGAAAAATGCAATTTGCTGTTTTGACGGGAAAATATAATTTTACGGGAAAACGCAGTTTGCGGGAAAATGTGATTTTATGCTTTTGGTGGGAAATACAATTTTACGGTTTTTGCGGGAAAATACAATTGTGCGGTTTTGACGAAAAACATAATTATGCGGTTTTGACGAGAAAACACAATTATGTGGCTTTGACGGGAAAATGCGATTTACTGTTTTGGCGGGAAAAATTAATTTTGCGGTTTTTTGTGGGAAAACATAATTTTAAGGTCTTGGCGGGAAAACGTAATTTTTAGGTATTGGCGGAAAAACATAATTTTGTGGTTTTTGCGAGAAAATGCAATTTTTTATTTTTGCGGGAAAACGTAAATTTACAGTTTTGAAGAAAAATACAAGTTGCGGATTTTGCGGGAAGCATAATTTTGATAAGACAAATGTTTTATCATTTTTCTCAAATCATATGATAAGACAAATGATGTTTTTTTCTCCTTTATAAGAATAAATTTATTTGTTGAATTTTATGTAAACTAAAATAAATTTATAATTTGAAAATATTATTATTTGTATTTTTTTATTTTTGAATATATTTTAGATCAATAATCAAAACTAATATGCTTACAAATAATTATAAATATATGAATACACAAAACATGGATATTTTCGTAATTTGTTTTATTTAGATGGAGTTGAATTTTGACGTTGTTCGTTTCTCCATCAATTAGCTCCATCCAGATGGACGCAAAAACGAAATAAACAATAGTTGGATGGAGCATCCAGATGAAACTGATAGATGGAGAAACGAACAAGGCCTACTGTCTTGGTGCTTTCTTCAACCCATAAAGGCTTTTGTTCAAGCGACAAACTAAATCCTCTTCACCCTTTTCCACAAAGCCTTCCGGTTGTACCATGTAAATCTGTTCCTCCAAATATACATGAAGAAAAACATCTTTTACATCCATTTGCTCAACTTCTAGATCAAGACTCAATGCCAATCCAAGTACAACCCGAATAGACTGCATCTTCACAACTAGAGAAAAGATTTCATCATAATCAATCCCCTTCTTTTGGTTGTATCCCTTCACAACCAATCTAGTCTTGTATCGAGGTGACAAACTGGTATCTTCATACTTAATTCTGAGCACCCACTTATTAAACAATGCATTTTTGCCCTTATGCAACTTCACCAACTCAAATGTATGATTTTCTTCAAAAGAATCTATTTCATCTCCAATGGCGCCAAGCCATTTATCCTTGTGTTCATCCTCCATAGCTTCGTCAAAGCTCTCAGGCTCTCCCCCATCAGTAAGTAACACATATTCACTAGAATCATATCTTGTTGACGGTCTTAGACTTCTCTCAAATCTTATAACAATTGGAGGATTCTCAGTAGTTGGTGTCTCACCATGATTGCCACCATGATCACCAACACTGTTATCATCATGTGTGGGAGCATTTGCACGAGGTGTATCAACTTGAACCTCATCTTCGACCTGAACATGGAATGATGTAGAAAAATTAACCTCTAAATCGATCAAACTCTCATAATTCTGAGTTGTATCTCCGGACTTATCAATGTCCTTAAACGTTTGATCTTCCATGAACACTACATCTCTGCTTCTTACAATCTTCTTCTCAACGGGATCATAAAATCTGTATCAAAACTCATCTTGACCATAACCAATGAACGCACATTGCCGCGACTTTATCTCAATCTTCGATCTCTCATCCTTGGGAATATGACCAAATGCCTTACACCCAAAGACTTTCAACTGACCATAAGAAACATCCTTATTGCTCCAAAGCCTCACTGAAATATTACCTTCCAATGGAGCATTTAGTGACAAATTCAGCACATGAACAACTGTACTTAAAGCCTCTCCCCAGAAAGTCATCGATAAGCCTAACTATGAAATCAAATATCTCATTCTCTCGACAATCATCATGTTCATCCTCTCAGCCAATCCATTCAACTGTGGAGTTTTAGGCATTGTGAACGGATGTCTAATACCATGCTCTTTGCAATAAGCATCAAATTGTCCAGGATACTCACCACCATGATTACTGCAGATACATTTCAACTTCTTTCTTGTTTATCTCTCAACCAATGCCACAAAATGCTTGAAATATTCTAGAACCTAATCTTTCATCTTCATGGTGAAAAACCATAATTTCCTAAAATGATTATCAATGAATTTGACAAAATATGATGCACCACCAACAGTTTTTATCTTCATTGGACCACTCACATCTGAATGCATCAAATCAAGTACTTCAGATTTTCTAGAAAATGCAGAAGACTTAAAAGATGCCTTGTGTTGTTTTCCATACTAACAATGCGCACACTTCTGCAAATGCAAACCAGAGATTCCTGGAATGACATCATTCTTAGACAACACAAATATTCCATTCTCATTCATGTAATCGACTCTCTTATGGCATAACTCCATGGCATCATCATTCTTCACTGCATTAACAGCATCTTTGGAGATCTTAGTCTGCATCAAACAGAAAGATAAAAGCTTCTCACCTCGAGCCACAACCAGAGAACCACATGAAAGCTCCCATTTACCACCATCGTGTAAACTATAGAAACCCTCATCATCAAGTCTTCTCGTAGATATCAGGTTCATCCATAAATCCGGAACATGCATAACACCCTTAAAGCACAAGTAGTCCCAAGACTAATTTCCAAGCAAATATCAGAAATGCTAACAACCTGAGCCAAACCACCATTACCCATCTTCACAGAACCATAATTACCCATAATATAGGTAGAAAATAAATCTTTCTGTGATATGAGTAGTAGCCCCACTATGAATCTCCCAACTGGTGTCTTGGCATACATTAATGGTATCATCCTTAAGAAGAATGAGAAACTGATCTTTGGTGATTGTCACCCGATCTACTTCTTCTTGCTTCCTTTACTGTTTGTCTTTCTTCAACTTCTAGCAATCTTTCTTCATGTGCTTTTTCTTATGATAGAAATAACATTCCATATTCGCAAATTTGTTAGATTTACTCTTGTTCATGTTCTTGTCTTTTTTGGATTCTCTATATAAACTTATCCCCTTTGACTCAGTAACCAAAACATCTGAATGTGAAGAACTAGCATTTGACTGCCTTCTTGTCTCCTCATTCAACATACTGTTCTTCATTGAACCCATCGAAACAACACTTTCCGACGCGGAGTTACAAAGAGACATCATGAACACCTCTCAAGAATATGGTAATGTTCCAAGAAGCCACAAACTATGAATCTCATCATCAAACCTAATACCCATATCAAAAAACTTGTTGAGCAATCCCTGAAACGCATTCAATTGATCTGTCATCAGAGTTTCCTCCTTATACCTCAACTCAATCAAATTTCTTGATCATATACATCTTGTTACTCCCGCTCTTCCGAGCATACAATTGCTCCAACTTCAATCACAAAGAATAAGCATCAACCTCATTTTTAATATGATGCAACACATTACCATCTACGCACTGCTTTATCAAACCACACACTTGGCGATGCAGCAACTTCAATTCATCATCAGTCTTATTATCAGGCTTCTTCTCCTAAAATACAAGAAGATGAAATTCTTTTACAAAAAGCAGATCCTCCATCTTGCCCTTCCATAATGATAGTTAGCACCATTCAAGCTTATCATTCTGTCCATATTTCCATCGCACACACAAGCAAATCAATAACCCAAAGTTATCAAACCAGCAATCCTGATACCACACACCAAAACACAATATGGCGCAGCAGAATAATGTTCCCCGCACTTGTGTGAACATGTGAGGAAAATACTTGGATTTTGACAGAAATCAATCTAAGCAGAAAGTAAATGAGACAACAATTTTTTTTACATGGAAAGCCTCCTCGATGTGAGAAGGAAAAACCACAAGACCGTAGTCCACTAAAAAATCCACTATGTAAATGAATATGAGTTACAATCACGTCCTCCATGTTCCACAAGAACAGATCCAGAGACTAAGGCTCAAAAGAGCAATCTCCAATACAAGACAGCAATACAAACTTACAAAACAAGGAGATACAAACGACCTCAGTTCACTAGGATTCCGGCAACCAGAAGATAAGCTCACCGTACAAATCCAAGATGAACAAGTTAAAAATACTTCTACAAAGTTTCACCTCAATCAGAGAAGATCCCACCGTCAGATTTTCCAAACACTAAAGACAGCACCTATTGAAGAACTGTAGCGAGCAGCCATGCTAAAATCCAGATTAACGAGAAATCAACCGTTGAAATGACTATCCCACCATTGAATCTCAAACTAACTGAGTCATGAAGTTTCCCACAAAATATCAGGCAGATCAGACTATTTTAGAGTCCTCAAATCTTATTTTGACAAACGTAAACGAAATTCCCTTCTCTCTTAAATTCTGTCTCTTTTTTTTTTTTGTTATGTATACCAAACAATTAGGTTAGAATCCTTATATATGACACTCACTAAGAAATATGGATATTCTTAGCAAACGATTAGTGCTATCATATCATTTTAATAGCGTTTTCATAAACGGTTCATTTTAATACTGCTATCATATCACATTCATCTGTGCTACCTCCAGTTTATTAACCTCATGCAATTGTCGAGCATCATCAAGAGCCGTGCGAGTCATAGAGTCTATAGTTTTCTGCACTCCATTGTGAATGATTGAATTTCGAATATAATTCCAAAGTAATAATTGTATTTTATAAATGAATAACATTAAAAATAATTTTGTATAATATAGATAAATAACATAAGTGATATCGTATATATATTTTTATAGTGATAGATCAAAATAATTTTTTCATAAATGGTTAAATTCTAATAGAGTTTTTTTAAAAAAATATAGAATAAATAGTAGAAATGAATGTATAATTTTGGTTAATACATGAATTTATATTTTATTAACATAAATAAATATTTTAAATATATAAAAAATTAGAACAATATTTCAATTTTTATAATTAATAAATAAATAATCTAAGTGATATTATTCATAATTTTGTGGTGAATGAAATGATTTCTAAGAATATAAACTTTAATAATTTTATAAGAAAAATACATACAATAAATAATAATAAAAGAATAAGTGTGTATTTTTAATAAATTAATTTATGGTTTCTAAAAGGAATACTATAAATATAAAAGTATTATAAATCATACAATAATGGTATATATTATAATTATTCTACTAAATTATGTATATTTTTATATTTATTGATATATCATGGTTTTTATGGTTTTTAATCATGATATAAGTTGTATATATAGAGTCTTTTTAGTGTCTTTGGAGTCTTTTATAGTCTTTTGCAGGTTTAGGTACGTTTGGAGCTTAATTGGAGATATTGGAGCATTTGGGAGCAATTGGAACTTAGTAGCTGAAGAGATGAAGTCGGAACCAATATTCAGAGATGGTGCCGATCGCCACCCATCCTGTGTGCCGATCGCCACCCGACGGGTCCACAGATTCTCATGCTTTTTGACAAGTTTAGAGAAAATGAAGTTTTCCCCCAAAAGTTTCCATTATTTGCAAATAAGTCCCTTTCGGATTTTAAACTATATTTAGGTTTTTCAGGTCATTGTTTAGACCTATCTTTTATCTTATCATTATTCTAGAGAGAACTTTTGGAGAGAAGAATTCAGACTCCTTCAGAGAAGATTCAGAACTCCTTTATTTCTAACTTAATCTATTTTATGCAATTCTATTCAACCATGTTTATTACTTCAATTTC
>OVBI01003541.1:0-11903 GCA_900406495.1 Sisymbrium altissimum | reverse complement strand
GCTGGACGGTCAGCATGCTGATTGCTGTCCAGCTCGGTAGGAAACACTGCCTAGCTGATGCTTTTCGTTTCGTCTCGTTTCGCTTCTTTTTTCGTCTTTATGACCTTTTCGTAAAACATACCGATGACCTTTTCGTCTATCAAACTAACCGAAGAAAACCATTAGACGAGGAATGGACTTGGGCCGGGCTGGAAGGATGGACCGACAAAGGCTGAAACCGACTTATGGAAGTTTCTAGAAGCTTCCTCGAAGATTTATGGAAAAATCATCGGAAAAATGAAAGAACCTTTTGTCCCACATCGAAACTTAGGAAATTTAGGGCTTAGGACGTCTTAGTATAAATATGGATCGATCCCAACCTTTTGTACCACATTCGAACACATTCGAAAACGATTCAATACATTATAGCAATAAAAATTCGTTCTCTTTTTTAACCTAGTTTCCTTTTTCGATTTTTCTCTTTACTTTTTGCTTTCTCTTACAATATTCTTGGATCCTTACATTAACAATTTTCTGAAAATACATTAAGGTGAATCTTGGTTCCCACAACTGACTTGAAATATAGGATCAAAGAATGGCAAAAGCGGGTATATATTAATATACTGCATCTCAAGATTCTCAATAGAAATGAAATGGTCTCGTTTTACAGAACTACATAGAGAAAAATCAGAAAATTAACATTCAAGAAGCATATTTTTTTGTCAAAGATCCTATACTTCTCAACACTGTTTTAAACAGCAACATTGGGCGACGCTGGATACTCTTCATACCCTGTGATTCCTGTAATCCGAATCCTCGTATTTGGCTGCATTACCAAGACAGAAACCACAATGTAAGTATCATTTATTTACAGTTCTACAGATTCATCTGGCGTAGCAAATTACAACAACTGTGGATGGGAAACACTATAATACAATATCTAGCTAGACATATGTTCTATATTATTCGACTTCAAGGAAGAGGATTTATCAACAGTGGAATACCTGTCGGTGACCAATATTCCTGCGGTACTTCTTCTTTGGCTTGTACTTGAAGACTACCACTTTATCATTCAGACCCTGCAGCAACAAAATATTGCGGTTTTTCCCAAGTTAGGTGTCGAAAAGACAAAACTACAGAAACTTAAGAAAGACTTTGTATAGATTTACTTGATTTTCCACTACAGCATGTACAGTAGCATTGGTCACAACCGGTTTGCCGATGTAAGTGTGTGTCTTTGTGCCCACAAGCAACACTTTGTTCAAAACAATCTGCACAAAAGAAGAAGCAAAGTTTCAGAACGCCGAAGATTGCACCAGAGGACAAACCAACACTGTTAACATAGACAAAATTGTGTTCTTTCGTTTTGGTTTGGCAACATAGAAGCCATGAAGCTTAATCATCTTCCATAGTTACACCATCCTTATCAAATATATCATTTCGTTTCATACATTCTTACTTAAACCCACGGACTCTTACAAAGGAAATGATCAACCAATAAGTACTTGAAAGGGATTTTACATACCTGATCATCGACATTAGCATCTTTCAGCCTCTGAGTGTAGAGATATCTCCCTGGGAAAACAATATATTGGCGTCCACCAACCTGTTGAATCAAAGAGAAACACTCAACTAAGTCCCAAATAGCAAATGAGATAATCAAATAAGACAAAGAAACTTCATACTACGAAAGCTTTATAACATCACTAAAGAAAGCCGAACTAATCTTCTTACTTCCTAAACCTAAATCACAAGGGTATATGCCAGAATACACAGTTTCTCATAATCAACTCTAAATCAAGAAAAACGAATCCAAAGGAATCGAACAAAAACTTCATAACATCATTTTAGAAACCCAAACTGTTCTTCTTTTCGATAAGAACTCACCAAAATGTTCACGAACCTGTTGGACCAAAGAGAAACACTAAACTAAATCCCAAATAGCAAATGAGATAATCATATTCAAAAAAAAAAGTAAATTTCATCCTAAGAAACCTTTATAACATCATTTTAGAAACCTAAACTGTTCTTATTGATAAAAATAAAGCTACCAAAATGTTCTTATTGCCTAAACCTAAATCACATTAGACGCCACAAAACATCATTTATACAAAACAAAGTTTCTCATAATCAACTCTAAATCAAGATAAGATACGAAAGAAATTACAACTCTTAAGAATAAACGAGAACACTGAACTAAATCCGAAATTGCAAATGAGATAAGAAGGCAAATCCGTTATACAACATCACTTCCAAAGCCAAACTGTTCACTCACCAAAAAGAAATGTTCTTATTGCCTAGACCTAAATCACATTACATGCCACAAAACATCATTTATACAAAACAAAGTTTCTCATAATCAACTCTAAATCAATATAAGATAAGAAGGAAATTACAACTCTTAAGTTGAATCAACGAGAACACTGAACTAAATTCGAAATTGCAAACTAGATAAGAAGGCAAATCCGTTATACAACATCACTTCCAAAGCCCAACTGTTCACTCACCAAAAAGAAATGTTCTTATTCCCTAAACTTAAATCACAAGAGCATATGCCAAACTACACAAATTTCTCATAATCAACTCTAAATCAAGAAAAACGAATCCAACGAAATCAAAACAACAAAAACAAAAAAAAACACCAAACAAACTCAAAGTCAAAGATAATAAATAAAAGAAAGAAAATTCATTACATAACAAAACAAAAAACCCAAACTGTTCTTAGTGATAAAGCTGTCACTAAGACACTAAAACATAACTCTTAAAAAATTGTCTTTTTGTCGTTTTTATTGCTCACCATAACAACAGCGAAAATCTCTTCTCTTTTAGGCTTCTCCTCCTCAGAGACCACCACAGCTTCTACGTCGGTAGTCTCCGGTTCAGTCGCAACAGCTGATTCAGCGAATTTCGGTGCGGTGAGGAATGCGAGTCGAGACGTCGAGGGAGTGGAAGTAGAGAGAAACCCAATTGTAGGTTTAGAGAGATTCAAGGAAGGTTTAGCGAGAGAACGAAGTGGAGAGATACTGCAATGAGCAGAGAAAGCAGAGCAGAGAGAGAGCGTCGCTGAGGAAGACGCCATTGTTTGTTTTCTTCAAGAGCTCGAAACTTTGTTTGAAGGTCGAGTGAGAATAAATCGCCAAGAGTTATCCTATCCACTTACTCTTTAAATTACTAATATGTCCCTTTTCTTGAAATTGGAAACCGTAATTGAGAAAGCAAACCGATATAATTAAACCATAACTGAACCGAATTTGAAAAATCTGACAAAGGGAAACCCAATTGATATGTAGTTTTTTTTAAAAAATACAGTAAAACCTATATAAATTAATAATATTAAAATTTTGAAAATTTATTAATTTACAAAATTATTAAGTAATTGAAAAATAAATAATTATTAATTTATAAAAAAATATATTTTTAATCTATAATTGTTTTCTTTTTTTTTTGGGAAACAATTTTATTTAAAAAATTTTAAATGAAACTACTAATAAAAATTAAATATACAAACTTAAAATTATAAATAAAATATTATTTATCACACTAAAATAGATTTTAATAATATATCTTAAGTATTCACGTAGAAAAAGTAAATTCATAAGTTCAAATTATAGAAATAATAATTACAATCTGTAATAATAAAAATGAATTTAAAAATGATATTACTAAAAGTAATGATGGTGTTTACAATTCTTTATAAATTTTTGATTTAAATCTAAAAGATAAGTATCACTAAGAGTATTCAATACAATAAGTAAAATAAGAGTTAAGATATTAATGAAATCTTAATTTTATGTAAAAGAAATAAAACACTATACTAATATATTATCTTACCTATATATGCATAAACATATCTAATTATTAATTTATACTATTGTTGGGACTATATATTTACAAAGGGGTTTGAAAAAAGTTATTATCTTATTATTTTATCGAATTTTGTTAATTTTTATATTATCCCGACTTGGAACCCGATAAATTTATTAATTTATAGAAATTATTAATTTATCGATTATTAATCTATAGAGGTCATATTGTATATGAAACCATAAACTTTGAACGTCGAGTGATGCTAAAAAATGGAGATACACGATCGATCTTAGACAAAGTTGAACACTTCTGATAACCGTCATGTTCCCCAACCTCCAAAAGTCTAATTCTCCCACACCAAACATTTCTTTCTTTGTTCTAAAACCATTCCCGGAACAAAAATTCTACTATACATTAATAAGTATTAATGTAAAAGAGATTTTTCATTATACTAAAATGACATTTTTGGAATAATTTTTGAGATAATTACTAGAATAATTTCCAAAAGTTCCTAAATTACTAAAGTAATCTTCAAAATTTTGAGAGTTGAGGAAGAGTGGTAAAAAGACATATAATTTCTTAGAGTTGGTTTTTATTAAAAAATTGCCATTATTCACGAATTAAAAAAAATACACAAAAGTTGAGAAACCTAAAATTTGTATCATTTTTGTCGAAAACAAACTTTTTTATCCTCCGGCGGCGATTTTAGGCAATTTCCGGCGACGACGGGCAATAAACATCTCCGGCTTCGTCTTCTTTTCCCCTGGTTCTCTCCGGCTTCATTTTTTTCTTCCCTGGTTCTCTCCGGCTACGTCTTTCTCATCCCGAGTTCTCTCATCCAGCTTTGTCTTCTTCTTTTCTCTCCTCCAGCGACGATAGTGTCGACTCTCTCCTCCTCCGCCACGCCTCTCGAGTTATCTTCTCCTTCTCTCGGTAAGTAGATTTTGTTTTTTATTTAGGATTTTGTTTCAAAATTTGAAACCTTCTACAATATTAACATGATTTTTTTTTAGGTTTGACGATTCCAGCGACGAATCCGAGAACCACAATTACAAATCCAGCAACGATTTGAGGTATTTATTTGATGGTAGACTTTTGGTAACGTAATGTGAATATATTTATTTTAAAGTTTGATTGTAGATTTATTAACAACATGATGGTAGATTTATTTCAAGCTTAATGGTCGACTTTTTTTGTAACGCAATGTGATAGATTTATTTTGAGTTTGACGGTAGATTTATTTTTAACATGATGGTAGATTCATTATTCTGTAATGAATGTTTATTTATTTGATTTTTGATGCGGGTTTTGCAGATTCCAACGGCGATAATATTGATGATAGATCTACAAATTTGAAGTATTAACAACAACAAAAAACGCAAAAGTGATGAATTATGTGAAAATAAAAGTCGGCAGCGGCTGCAGAAAATAATTGAAGGTTGAAAACTCTAGAACGAAGAAGACGAAAAAATTATGATTATGTCATTAATGAAAAAAATCATGATAGATTTATTTGAATGTGATGGTAGATTTATTATGATATGGCGATAAACTTAATGGTAGATTTATTAGAAATGATATGGTAGACTTTTTTTGCTTTGCAGAACAATTGATGGTAGATTTATTTAATGAATCGATTTTAAGTAATGGAGAAGTAATTGTTCATCTTCTCTGATTCGGATTTTTCAGATCAATTAGCGAAGATAGTGATGATAGATATACAAATTTGAAGTATTAATAACAACAAAAATGCGAAAACATTGCAGATTGAAAACCCTAGAACGAAGAAGATAAAAAAATTACGATTATGTCATTAATGAAAAAAATAATTCATGGTAGATTTATTTGAATGTGATGATAGATTTATTATGATATGATAATAGACTTAATGGTAGTTGTATTGTGTCGTAAATAAATTTGAAAATGATGATAGATTTATTTGTTATGTGATGGTAGATTTATTATAAAATGATGATAGATTTATTGACGGTCGTAGACGTGATGGTAGCTTTTTTATTTTATTTTTGTTTGTAGATATTTGATTGTAATGCATATTATGTATAACATTAATGTTAATAAGTAAATGTAATATATGATCGTAAAACAGATTAAAAAAAAACAAAAGGAAAAACATATCAATATTATTGGATTAATGTTGTTATATGAACTAAAAATATTTAACAGAAGATTAAGTGGACTTACCAATAAAAGATCAAAGGATCTTAGTACTAAAATATCAAATGATCTTAACAACAAAAAAATCAAGAGGAGCAAGTATCAAATGATTTTAACAACAAAAATTAAATACAATTATGTATTAAATATTTATTTGTTAAAGACTTGTAAAAAAGTCTATAACTTTTCTACAAAAAATGAAAACAAACACAACTGAAATATATAGTCATTACTTAATTATTTACCATGAATACATATAAGATTGATTTTCATTCTTCTTGAATTTAATTAAGTTAAGATTGAAATTATTCAATAGTTGCAGATTTTTCGTATCCAGATAATTTTAAATTGTTTAAATAATTATTCTAATATAATTCAAATAATTACAAGGTTCTTTTGAAAATTCTCATTTTAATTAAATGTAAACGTATCATTTAAAAAAATATATAAATAAGTCTATCAACATGATCAAACTTGATCATCACAAAAGTCTACCATCACTATAAATCTACCGCCATAAATTCCAATAAGTCTAACAATTGTAGCATATTTAGTAAAACACTCTAAATATTGAATAAATCTATCGTTAAAAGAAATAAGTCTACCAATGTCTTATAAATCTATCATAACTATAAACATATCTATCATAACATGTATATGTAAAAAAGTCTATCAGTAAACAAAATAAATCTATCATACACTTTTAAGTCTACCGTCAATAAATTAAATCTATCATCTCTACGTATAGAAATAAGTCTACCACCATTAAGAATAAATCTATTACTCCAAAATAAATCTACCGTCACAAAAAAAATAAATATATCATTCAGATCAATAAGTCTGTCAATCGACCAATAAGTCTACCAATCCAAAATAAAGTTATCATCAAAGCAAAATAAATATACTGTTCGAAAATATGTATACCATAACATAAAAATAAGTCTATCACACTAAGTTTATCATAGACTTAATAATTCTACCATAGACTTAATAAGTCTACCGACTGGAAATAAGTTTACCATCAAATGAGTGATAGACTTATTTCATTTTCCGTATTTTTTTTTTTCATACGTGGCAGAATTCATTAATGGCGTTTTCGATATTACGGTTTTTGTCAACACATGCGAAAAGGGTAAAATAAGTACAGAAGATTACTTTAGTAATTAAAAAATATTGGCATCATTCTAATCTTTCTCCAACTTTTGAAAGTTATTTTAGCAATTCTCCCTAAATTTTTTAAGGTGATATTTTGAAATAAATGTCCAAAAACTAACATTTCCAATAAATTACCATATATTTACTATATATTTCAGTAGCAGCATCTTATATTCGTCTATTTTATATATTCAACAAGATAGAATATACGATTCATTATTGACACTGAAAATATTAGTTAACTAATTTTCTTAACTGCACTACGAAGAGTCTCAAAATCCGACAGGTGAAAAACAAACCTGAAACGTACCACGAGGGATATGAACTCCTTTTGGTTTATCTGTGCACGAGTCTGATACTTTTCTGGAGGAAAATCAGTGCCCTAACAACCTTCCAGAAAAGGGAACCATAGTTGATTAAATGTTCAAAGCTAAATTTTCATATTAACTTCTGGATTATGAAATGATATGAAGCAACACTAGAAATGAGAGAAAAAAGGCTACTGCCCTGCCATCAGAAGGAGCCTTTTAAAACATACGTCCCAAAGCAGTGAACTCAACGACTGGTACATCTTCAGCTACAATACCAAGCTCGTCCATAAGCTTTCTCTGTGCAGCATTCCTCACGCCTGATAAGCATGAACCAAACAGTGAGATCAGTAGTCAAGTGAAGCTTCAATCTGCAGCATAGGCAGTAATAAGTACTACAGCATGTTATTTGCAAAGTTATTCAACTTTAAGATTGCAGGTTTTAGAGTTGCAGGTTTTAGCTGAATACTTTGCTTGCATTAAAACTCGTGAGAAACTTTGGTCTTATGAAGACCTTACAACTCCAACTTATTGACTGTAACTAAAAGATCTAAAAACTAACAAATTCAAACAACTTAAGACTTCAACTCCTATAAGTTAGGAGGACTTATTCAGATTGAAACATTCAAATTTAACTGTAACGGCTTTGTTTTATTCTTGATTCCCTCCCTTAAACTGAAACACCTCCATTTCAGTTTACTCATTCTTCGTACATATACCCATTCTCCTTCTGAGTTTTTCGAACACCTCCAGTTTTGTTGCCTTCGTCATGATATCCGCTAACTGATCTCCGGTTGGATAGTACTCAAGTTGGATAACCCCATCATTCATTAACTCTCGCAGGAAATGATATCTTACATGTATATGCTTGCTTCTTCCATGTAACACAGGATTCTTTGACAACTTGATGGTAGAGCTGTTATAAAAAAACATCATTGTTCCTTCTCCTTGAGCTGATCCGATTTCCTCCAATACATTCCTTAGCCACACTGCCTGACAGGCTCCGTACGCAGCTCCCACAAACTCTGCTTCTGTGGTGGAAAATGTCACTATTGGTTGCTTCTTTGAGGCCCAAGACACTGCCCCTTCTCCCAACATAAACACATATCCTGTGGTGCTCTTCCTATCATCCACATCACCGGCATAGTCACTGTCAACGTAACCAACTAGTCTTCGATCTCCTCCTGGTTTGTAGCGAATTCCATACTCAGTTGTGCCTCGTACATACCTCAGTATTCGGTTGATGGCTAGTAAGTGTTGCTCAGTTGGTTTCTCCATGTACGTACTCACCAAATTCACAGAGAAGATTAAATCTGGTCTTGTAACAGTTAGGTACCTCAAACTCCCCACTAGTTTCTTGTGGTGTGATATCTTCTAAAGCAGCTGAAGGACTCCGATTCAGCACATAAACTGCGTACTGGACAGCTTCTGGCCAGAACTTCTGCGGTACCAATTTTTCTAGTAGCATGCATCTTGTAATATTCATGACACTCCGGTTCTTCCTCTCTGCAATTCCATTCTGTTGAGGTGTGTAGACTGCAGTGAGTTGTCGTCTGATTCCTCTTTCTTTGCAGTACTCCTCAAAGGCATTGGAATTCTATTCTCATCCTCGATCAGTTCTCAAGCACATCAGTTTCTTTCCCACCTCTCGTTCTGCTTCTGCTCGAAAGATCTTGAACATGCTTAGAGCGTCTGATTTTTCTGAGAGGAAATAAGTCCAGCACTTCCGGCTGAAATCATCAATGAAATTGATGATATATATCTTGCCACCTTCTGATGTAGGAGTAATAGGTCCGCATATGTCACTGTGGACCAGTTGTAAGCCTCGGGTAGATCTCCACACACTCTTCTTAGGAATATTTTCGCAAATCTACTTGCCTTTCATACATACCTCGCATAATGCAGTTTCTTCTTCATCTTGACTCAACTTTGTCATCCCATTCACCATTTTCTTCTCTACCAACGACTTCAGCTCTTTGTGGCTGAGGTGACCAAGTCTCTTATGCCATATCTGAGCCGGTTTCTCTGTTACTTGTAGACATCTGATCTCTGCAGGTTCCTTTGCTTTTTTCACTTTTGCAAGAATGATGAACATTCGGTTTTTTTACATGACGGATCGCATAATCAGTCTCTTTAATCTCTTATTCCATACTTCACACACGTTGTCTTCAATTATCACCTTCACTCCCTTCTGCTGTAATTGCCCCACACTGAACAAATTATTTTTTAAGCCCGGCACATAGTAGACTGATGTGATTACTGAGATCAGTCTGTTGTTTCCAGTCGCAGGTTGCCTTTGCCTTCTACCAGCATCTTCCTATCATCGCCTAACTTCACATTCTGGCGAAAGTTGCTGTCTAATTCAGTGAACCATTCCTTGTTTCCACACATGTGGTTGCTACAGCCTGAGTCTATAAACCAAATGTGCTCTTCCTTCTCTTTGATCTCATTGATATGCGCCATAAGTAACATGTCTTCCTCCATTTCAGCAAAATTAGCTTCCTTTTCCCAGTCTAGACACTCTGATTGGTAATGTCCCTTTTTGTGGCACTTATAGCACACCACGTGCTCCTTGTTGTAGCTCGTGCTTCCATGTCTACGGCCTTTGTATCCTCCTCTTCCTCTTCCTCGGTATGAGGATCTACCACGGCCTCTTCCTCCTTCAAACCTCCACTGGCTGTCTACCTTTAACGCATGCTCTTCTCCTGTGTGTCTCCTCAGATTTTGTTCATGAACCATCAGAGAACTCTGTAGACCATCGACTGTGAGTTCCTTAATATCATTTGACTCCTCTATGGCACATACAATGTATGTGAACTTCTCCACCAGGGTTCGCAGAATTTTCTCCACTACCTTGGAGTCCGGCATTGTCTCTCCTAAGTTACGCATGTCATTAGTAACTTCCATCACCCTCGAGAAGTAGTCCGTGATAGTCTCCCCAATCTTCATCTCCAAGATCTCAAAGTCTCTCCTTAGCCTTTGTAGTTGTGCACTCTGCACTCGCGTGTTTCCCTGATACTTTCTCTTCATTGACTCCCATAGATCCTTTGATGTCTCCTTTCTCAAGATGGTTTTTAGGATCGTCTTATCTATGGAAGCAAACAGCAAATTTTTCACCTTGTGATCCTTGACGGTCTTCTCCGCCAGATCTGTTCTCTGCGGTCCAGTGAGGATCACGTTCCTCTCTGTTTGTGGGATTCCTGTCTCGATTATCTCCCACCACTCCTTTGATCTGATCAGGTTTTCCATTAGCATTGCCTAATGCTCGTAGTCTCCATCGAACTTAGGAATGATTGCCTGATCTTTTTCACTCATAATGTATTTTGCTCTGATATCACTGTGTTATTTGCAAAGCTATACAACTTTAAGATTGCAGGTTGTAGAGTTGCAGGTTTTAGCTGAATACTTTGCTTGCGTTAAAACTCGTGAGAAACTCTGGTCTTATAAAGACTTTACAACTCCAACTTATTGACCGCAACTAAAGGATCTAACAACTAACAAATTCAAACAACTTAAGACTTCAACTCCTATAAGTTAGGAGGACTTATTCAGACTGAAACATTCAAATTTAACTGCAACGGCTTTATTTTATTCTTCACAACATTGCTTAACTCTGCCCCAAGTTTGCACACACTTTCCCTCCCTACGAAAATATTTCTACAAACTCAATCAATGAGATAAAGATACATTGTCATAGTAAAACAAAATTAAGGAATGCAACTCAGTTTCCTTATATAACAAAGTAATCCTATTAGAATGGGAAAATTGTCACGGCATGTAATAGGAAGATCGGCTGAACGATATTAACATAGTGACTCATAATTTTAAACCATAAATTATATCCAACGAAATGGAGTGAACTTTGTGTAGAGTTTAAGAACAATACTAAACAAGGAAGAAAAGTCAAGAAACAACTATCCGATTACAAACTCCAAAACAAAATGATAATCTAATTCTTCTTATTACAAGTGTCTTCAAAAGTCGCCAGCACCATCACCATATCACCATCATTTCTTGTTGAACCACTTAAATACCTGGAAAAATAAGTAATATTTAATTATGGGGTATATAGTATAATAATATACTTAGTGCACTAATCCTTACCACCGCATGTGGAGACCGAATCCGAATGTTTTTGTCCTTTCCTAAGATGATAGCGAGTCATTTTTAGTTTCCTTCAAACGATATTTTATGTTGTTTTCCATCTTCTTTTTTTCGAAAATATATTAAATTCAAAATAAAAAAAATAATTGTTTTATATTTACATGCTTTTTAAAAAGAAAATTTATTTAAGAGGGGTAGACGGGACATAACCACACAGATACTTTGTAAACCAGTTCTTTACACCCAAAAATTATACCTTTTACAACAGCTACACAAAAATATTTTCGCGGTTTAAAACTACAGGAAATCTTTGATTATGGGTATAACTAGGGCTGGGCATTCGGATATTCGGGTCGGTTCCGGATCCGAAAAGTT
>OVBI01003540.1:0-11906 GCA_900406495.1 Sisymbrium altissimum | reverse complement strand
TTAACTTACACAATCAATTGGGTTTAATCATCTATATTCCTATCTCCAATTAAACAAAAAAATCTACTTAGACTCGATCAGAGAAGACGGATCACATTTAGTTATAAATTCCATTTAAGGCGTTTTAGACGAAAGTACGGCTCTTGTTGCGGAATAACCCTCACCTTAGCTAAACTGGTTGATATCTGCGACTTCCGGACTCCGGTTGCTCAAACGGATGCTAAATCTGAAATCAGCACGAAAAATCGAGTGAGAACGGCCTTCGAACGGCGAAAAACGGATGTCTGGTCAACTGGTCAAAGTCAATGGTCAAAGTCAATGGTCAACGGTCAAACCAGTCAAACCGGTCAAACAAGTCAAACCAGACTCAAACCGGACCCGAACCGACCCGATTACCCAAACCGGATCCGACAGCCCGATAACCCGACCCGAACCAAACCGGTTAACTAAACCGAACCAACATTAAACTGAACCGAAATTGAATTGAATTAAACCGGTCGGTTGACCGAGTCATAGAGTCAACGAGTTGACCCAGCGAGTTGACTCACTGAGTTGACTCGCCGGCGACGAGAAGATGCGGCGGCGGCTTACCGGAGACGGCGGCGGTCAACGGCGGCAGCGAAGGTCAACGGAGGCGCGTGGAGAACTTGGGCGCGTCTTGCGGTGGAGCGTGCGGGCGCGTCCGGAAGTTGTTCGGCACGATCTTGGTGTCTCTAGACTCGTCTCGGCCTCCTGAATCTGAGGGTGGTCTTGGATTTCCGAAATTCCAAACGGTTAGAAAGATATCGACGATTTACTGAACGGACTGACTGAAACACTATCGAGATCTGGTTTCCGAGATTACCTTTGACTCAAATCCGATCATACACCGGTACATCAACGATGTGGTTGCGCCAAATCATGAAAAACACTTCTTGACGGATTTATTTTGACAGAGTTTCGCTTCTTTACTCTTTTGGTTGAAAAATAATAAATGGGGAGGCTATTTATACAAAAGACCTAGGGTTTCCTGCAAAAAAAGATTGGGCTTCCTGGGCCTGGCGAATCGGGTCGTTACAGTTTTGTCTAGCTGATCATCCTTTGTTCGATGAATCGTAACTTTATCAATTTATCGGAAAACTCTTGAAAGACAGTATTTCATGCTTTTTTCGTAAAGTTATCGATGAAATAGTTCAAAATGAATTCTCTTCGAACTCATATCTAAATATGGAAACTCTTTTTCGATATTCAAATATTTTAATTGTTAATTCTGAAAATGTGGGTTTTGACCCCAACATTTAGCCCCCCAGCGCGTCAATATCGAGTATGATCTTGACGCAGCAACTAAGAAATATAGTACGGAATTAAAGAGCTAAAATGTTTTGATCCCCATACTTCGGGAACTTTGATTCCACGACTTGAAAGTTCACACGATCGTTTTGGGTGATGGAGCGAGTTTTTCTACCGAGCTTATCGAGATTGGTTTGAAGAGTCTCTTGAGCTGTTCGCAAGATGGCGAAGAAGACCAAGCTGTTTGCTGAGGGGAAGCTAGATGATGTCCGTGCGTTTAACGACTGTTGGAGCTTACGTGTCTTGTATGCGAAACTAGGATCGGTTTGAGGATACACTTGGGATATTACCTCATTAAAAACCTTTTACTAAGAAAAACCCTTTGAAAAAAAATGTAGTAAAGGAAAAAAGTGCAACGCTTATAAGGATTTGGAATCGTCTTTCCGAAAATCTGTTCAAGCTATGTTTTTCCAAAGAGGTTCTTCCGAAAAACTGTTTAAGTTAAGTTTTTCGTAGAAGTTTTTCCCGAAAAACTGTTTTAAATTTAATTTTTCGCGGAATATTTTTTTCCGAAATACTGTTCATGTCCGAAATGTTTTGCAATTTTTTTAAAAAAACTGTTCACGCTAAGTTTTCGAAAGTTTTCGTAAAAGGTTTTCTGTAAACTGTTTAGGATAAATTTTTCGGAAGTTTTTTGCATGAAACCAACTCGTGTACAATGAATACCGAGCTGGTCTGCAAGGGATGGGCGTTCACGTGCTGAATGCTGGCTTTGGCCAGCATTTCCTACCGAGCGGGACGGTAGGCAGCATGCTGACCGTCCATCTCGGCCAGTTTTGGCTTCCATGCTCTTTTTTTTGCTTCTTTAGGTTTTTCGGGAAAAACTTAAGTGTTTTTGGAACTTTTCTCGGAATCTATGGGAATTATTATTTTGTTTTATTACATATATATGTTCATATACATGTATACGTATTTTTATTTTTAATTTTTCCAGAAAAAAACTGTTCACGCTAAGTTTTTTGGAAGTTTTTGCATGAAACCTACCTGATAAGCATGTGTACCGAGCTGGCTGTGAGAGCATGGAAGCTTAGCTTGGACAGTTTTTCGGAAAGACGATTCCAAATCTACCAGATAAGCAGGTGGGATGCTCATGTGCTGAATGCTGACTTTGGCCAGTATTTTTGTACCGAACTGGACGGTAGGCAGCATGCTGACCGTCCAAGTCGGCCAGTTTTTGGACTGTAAGCCCTCTCCTTTGAAAACTGTAAGTATTTCGGGAGATTTTTTTCGTAAAAGTTTTTCCGAAAGGCTGTTAGGATATGTTTTTCGGAATTTTATAAAGTTTTTCCGGAAAACTGTTCGAGATAAGTTGTTCAGAATTTTAATAAAATTTTCAAGGAAAACTGTTCAATATAAGTTTTTCCGAGAATTTTCGTATGAAACCAACATGCCTACCCAGTCTACCGAGCTGGCTGTCAGGAAGGAGCATTCATATGCTGAATGCTGAATTTGGCAAGCAGTTTTTACTGAGCTGGACGGCAGACATCATGCTGACCGTCCAGCTCGGCCAGTTTTGGCTTGTATGCTATCCCCTTTATAAACTCTAAGTGTTTCCGGAGATTTTTCGTAAAAGTTTTTCCGAACGACTATTTAGGATAAATTTTTCGGTATTTTAATAAAGTTTTTCCGGAAACTGTTCACGATAAATTTTTTCGAATTCTAATAAAGTTTTCACGGAAAACTGTTCAAGATGAGTTTTTCCGAGATTTTTCGTACGAAACGAACTTGCCCACCAAGTCTATACCAAGATGGCTGTCAGGAAGGAGCATTCATGTGCTGAATGCTGACTTTGGCAAGTATTTTCTACCGAGCTGGATTGTAGGCAGCATGCGGGCCGTCCAGCTCGGCTAGTTTTGGCTTGTGAGCCTCCTCCTTTGAAAACTCTAAGTGTTTCCGGAGATTTTTCGTAAAAGTTTTTCCGAAAGACTATTTACGATAAGTTTTTCGGAATTTTAATGAAGTTTTTCCGGAAAACTGTTCAACATAAGTTTTTTCCGATGTTTTCAAAAAAGTTTTTCCAAAAAAACTGTTTGAGATAAGTTTTTCTGAAATTTCTCGTACAAAAACAACTTGCCCACCAACTCTACCGAGCTGGATGGCAGGCAGAAGCATTCATGTGTTGAATGCTAGCTTTGGACAGAATTTTGTACCGAGCTGGATGGTAGGCAGCATGCTGACCGTCCAGCTCGGCCAGTTTTGGCCTGTAAGCCATCTCCTTTGAAGACTGTAAGTGTTTCCGGAGATGTTTTCGTACAAGCTTCTCCGAAAAACTGTTCAAGATAAGTTTTTCGGAATTTCAATGAATTTTTTCCGGAAAACTGTTCAAGATAAGTTTTTCTGAAAACTTTCGTATGAGACTAACTTGAAGACAGACAATACCGAGCTGGTTGTCACCAATGATGATACCGAGCTGGTTTTGTTGTTTCATCGGGATGAACAGTGTTTCATGTACTTTTCATTTACTGTTTATTTACTGTTTACGGGACCCATCTTTATCCTCTATAAAAGAAGACCTCTCCCTTCTCTCATTCTTATAGGTTTCATCATTTTTTATGGTAAACACTATCTCTCCCTTGATGTGAGGATGTGGGAACTGGAATTCACCTCAATGAATTTTCGGAAAGTTGATGTGAGGATCCGAGAATCTTGCAAGAGAAAACGAAAAGTAAAGAGATAGATCGAAGAAGAAAATTAGGTCAAAAAGAGAACGAACTTTTATTGCTAAATTGTGTATTACGAATGTATTGAATGTGTTACTAGAGGTAGAATCGATCCTTATTTATACTAAGACATCCTAAGTCCTAAACAGTCTAAGTTTCGATGTGGGACAATGGTCTTTTCCTTTTTCCGACGACTTTTCCATAAATCTTCGAGGATACTTCTAGAACCTTTCGTAAGTCGGTTACAGCCCTTCTCGGTCCATCCTTCCAGCTTGGCCCAATTCTATTCCATGTCTTTTGGTTCAGTGATTCTCTCCGGTTTGTTTTTAGTTAACATTTATGTTGTCTTCGATAGACGAAACATCGCGATGTTTCGAAAAACTTAGGAAAACATCGGTATGGTTATGAAAAGACCCTAAAGACGAAGAATGAAGCAAAATGAGATGAAACAAAAGGTGTCGGCCAGCTCGGTCAGCCTTGGTGACAGAACGTACCGAGCTGGCTGCTTCCAGGTCCATGATGTCGTCCAGCTCGGTATACAGGATGAGAGGAGATCTTCCGATAAGTCGTGGGATGCGTCCAACTCGGTATGCTGAAGGGTATCGGCCAGCTCACTATCCAGGAGGGTGGATTTTACCGAGCTGACTGACATATGTCGTCCATCTCGGTAGCCTGGGTGAAGGAAACACCGAGCTGCCTGCTCCATGCCTCCCGTACCAAGCTGGATTGCGACTCCCAACATGTGGATGGTATAACTTTCTCGTATGAACTCCGTTTGATCTGATTCGTCTCTCAAGGAGCTTCGAAATTGAGTTGAGAACATTTTACAAGTGGTTTCATGTTAAAAAGCCTTGTGGTTTGGAAGATACACCTCGATCATTGAACACATGTTCTTTTCAGCTCGGAAAGTGTCATCCAACTCGGTTTCCAGGAAGGGAAGGATTGGACCGAGCTGAATGAATCATGCTGTCCAGCTCGGTATCAAATAGGGAGGATGATACCGATCTGGATTCATCATGACAGCCAGCTCGGTATACTGGTACCGAGCTGACTGCTCCGTCTTGTCCAGATTGATGTTCTGTGGTTGATGCTTGGCAAGACATGCAGCCAGCTCAGTATGTCAGTCAGCTCGGTAAGATTAGCTGCCCAAAATACCGAGCTGCCTGTCCTCCAAGCTTGGTTGATTGCCTTTTACTCGAAAATCGTAATTTTCGTCGGTTTATCGGAGGAATCGTTCAAAGGATGAAGGGATCGGCCGAACGTGCTGATAAGATGTCAGTCAGCTCGGTATCATTGGCAGGTCTTGATACCGAGATGGCTGTCCTTGTTTTGTCCAGCCGATCGTCATTTGTTCGATGAATCGCGACTTTATCGGTTTTCCGGAAGAATCATCCAAAGGATGAAAGGATTAGCCAGACATGCTGATGTGATGTGGGTCAGCTCGGTGTCATTGGCAGGTCTTTATACCGATCTGTCTGTCCTTGTTTCATCCAGCTTATCGTCCTTTGTTCGATGAATCGTGACTTCATCGGTTTATCGGAAAAACTCTAAAAAGATAGTATTTCATACTTTTTCATAAAGTTATCGATGAAATAGTTCAAAACTAACTTTTTCCAAACTCATATCTAAATATGGAAACTCTTTGTCAATATTCAAATATTTTTATCGTTAATTCCGGAAATGTGGGTTTTGACCCCAACATTTAGCCCCCCAGCACGTCAATATCGAGTATGAACTTGACGCAGTGATTAAGAAATGTAGTACGGGATTAAAGAGCTAAAATGTTTTGATCCCCATACTTCGGGAACTTTGATTCCACGACTAGAAAGTACATACGATCTTTTTGGGTGATCGAGCGAGTTTTTCTACCGAGCTGATCGAGATTGGTTTGAAGAGTCTCTTGAGCCGTTTGCAAGATGGAGAAGAAGACCAAGCTGACATTGGCTGAGGGAAAGCTACATGATGTCTGTGCGTTTAAGGCCTATTAGAGCTTAAGTGTCTTGTATGCGAAGCGAGGATTGGTTTGAGGATACGCTTGGGATGTTGCCTCATTAAAAACCTTTTACGAAGAAAAACCCTTCGGAAAAAAACGTAATAAAGGAAAAGAGTGCAACGCATATAAGGATTTGGAATCGTCTTTCCGAAAAATTGTTCAAGCTAAGTTTTTCCAAAGAGGTTCTTCCAAAAATCTGTTTAAGTTAAGTATTTCATAGAAGTTTTTCCGAAAACTGTTTGAGTTAAGTTTTTCGTAGAAGTTTTTCCCGAAAGACTGTTTTAAGTTAAGTTTTTCGCGGAATATTTTTTCCGAAACATTGTTCATGTCCGAAATTTTTTGAAAAACTGTTCACGCTAAGTTTTTCGAAAGTTTACGTAAAACGTTTTTCGAAAAACTGTTAAGGATAAGTTTTTTGGAAGTTTTTTTGCGGGAAACCAACTCGTGTACAATGAATACCGAGCTGGTCTGCAAGGGATGAGCGTTCACGTGATGAATGCTGACTTTGGCCAGCATTTCCTACCAAGCTGGACGGTAGGCAGCATGCTGACCGTCCAGCTCGGCCAGATTTGGCTTTCCTGCTCCCCTTTTTTGCTTCTATAGGTTTTTCGGGAAAAACTTAAGTGTTTCCGGAACTTTTCTTGGAATAAAGAGGAAAGAATTAAAATATATATATACGCAAAAATTTTCAAAAGTTTTTTACACGAAATCAACCCGATCAGCATGTATACCGAGCTGGCTGTGAGAGTGGGATGCTCATGTGCTGAATGCTGACATTGGCCGGTTTTTGTACCGAGCTGGACGGTAGGCAGCATGCTGACCGTCCAGCTCGGCCAGATTTTGGCCTGTAAGCTCTCTTATTCGACTGTAAGTGTTTCCGGAGATTTTTCGTAAACGTTTTTCTGAAAGATTGTTTAGGATAAGTTTTTCGGAATTTTTATAAAGTTTTTCCGGAAAAATGTTCAAGATAAGTTCTTTGGAATTTTAATAAAGTTTTCACGGAAAACTGTTTAAGAAAGTTTTTCCGAGAATTTTCATACGAAATCAGTTTGCCCACTAAGTCTACCGAGCTGACTGTCAGGAAGTAGCATTTTATGTGCTGAATGCGGACCTTGGCAAGTAATTTGTACCGAGCTGAGCTGGACGGTAGGCAGTATGCTGACCGTCCAGCTCGGCCAGTTTTGGCTTGTATGTTTTCTCTTTCGAAAACTCCAAGTGTTTCCACAGATTTTTTGCAAAAGATTTTCCGAAAGACTGTTTAGGATGAGTTTTTAAAAATTTTAATAAAGTTTTCACAGAAAACTGTTCAAAAAAAGTTTTTCCGAGAATTCATTTTATAAAGTTTTTTCGGAAAATTGTTCAAGATAAGTTTTTCTAGAAATTTTTCTTACGAGACCAATTTGCCCACCAAGTCTACCGAGCTGGACGGCAGGCAGGTGCATTCATGTGCTGAATGCTAGCTTTGGGCAGCATTTTGTACCGAGCTGGACGGTAGGCAACATGCTGACCATCCAGCTCGGCCAGTTTTGGCCTGTAAGCTATCTCCTTTGAAAACTGTAAGTGTTTCCGGAGATTTTTCGTAAAAGTTTCTCTGAAAGACTGTTCACGATAAGTTTATTGGAATTTCAACAAAGTCTTTCTAGAAAAACTGTTCCAGATAAGTTTTTTCGAAATTTTTCTTACGAAACCAACTTGCCCACCAAATCTACCGAGCTGGCTGTAAGGAAGGAGCATTCATGTGCTGAATGCTGACCTTGGCAAGCAGATTTGTACCAAGCTGGACGGTAGACAGCATGCTGCCTGTATCATCCAGCTCGGTTTCCAGGAGGGGAAGGATTGGACCGAGCTGAATGAATCATGCTGTCCAGCTCGGTATCAAATAGGGAGGATGATACCGATCTGGATTCATCATGACAGCCAGCTCGGTATACTGGTACCGAGCTGACTGCTCTGTTGTGTCCAGATTGACGTTCTGTGGTTGATGCTTGGCAAGACATGCAACCAGCTCAGTATGTCAGTCAGCTCAGTAAGATTAGCTGCCCAAAATACCGAGCTGCCTGTCGTCCAAGCTTGGTTGATTGCCTTTTACTCGAAAATCGTAACTTTCGTTGGTTTATCGGAGGAATCATTCAAAGGATGAAGGGATCAGCCAAACGTGCTGATAAGATGTCAGTCAGCTCGGTATTATTGGCAGGTCTTTATACCGAGCTGGCTGTCCTTGTTTTGTCCAGCCGATCGTCCTTTGTTCGATGAATCGAGACTTTATCGATTTTCTGGAAGAATCGTCCAAAGGATGAAAGGATTAGCCAGACATGCTGATAAGATGTCGGTCAGCTCGGTATCATTGGCAGGTCTTGATACCGAGCTGGCTGTCCTTGTTTCATCCTGCTGATCGTCCTTTGTTCGATGAATCGTGACTTCATCGGTTTATCGGAAAAAACTCTCGAAAGACAGTATTTCATACTTTTTCGTACAGTTATCGATGAAATATTTCAAAATGAATTTTGTCCGAACTCATATCTAAATATGGAAACTCTTTTACGATATTCATATATTTTAATTGTTAATTCTGGAAATGTGGGTTTTGACCCCAACAAAGAACGCGAAGAACGCCCTTGAGTTTGTTGAAGGAATGGTGTTTGATCTAACATCTGAAGAAAACAATATTCATTGGGAGGACATTGCCTCCGTGATGTACCAGGGTGATGCGCCCAGTGTTGGCGAGAGTTTGCATGGCTTTGGTTATACGGATTCAGTTCCCACATGGAATGCTTCTGGCACTCGTATAAAACTTGAAGAGCACGATGGATCATTTGCGGTCCCGCGTGTCGCCGAGAATTTTGTGCTTAAATCTTGTATTAAAAAAGAAGCTGAGTTGATGCGCGAGAAGTTTCCTGACATTGATCCTCCGACATGCTTTAGAACGAAGAAGCGTACCGAGTTCACAGGTGCGAGCTCGTGTGGGGAAAAAAGTATGGCGAGGCTCCGATCATTGTTCCATTTTCCCGAGGGGGTTGAACTCGTAGTGCCTGGCCCAGAGGATCGTTGTCATAAACCTCCTCCCGGCTGTTTTACTGTGTTTGAGTCGTACTTCGATTCTTGTTCCCTTACCTTTCCGATCCCCTCACTAGTGTTGCAGTTTCTTACAATACATAGTCTGGCAATGGGACAGATATCCCCTAGAGGGTTAAGGATTTTGGTGGGAATGATAACCTTGTGCCTCGAACGCAACATTCGCATCGGAGTGTGGCATCTCAAAAGGCTTCTTGAAATCAAGAGAACCAGGATGGATATGTCGTAATACATCACACCAAAACCTGGCAATACAATTTTTGTTGAGCATCCTAGAAAAGATAAATCTAGGCGTAACTATTTCTTTTTCGTCAAGGTCAACACGTCCTCGATCGAACCCTGGTTTATCAACGAGATGATAACGCAGTAGTCCGACATTGCTAGCTAACTTTTGGTTGGCTGGGGCAATTGGTGATTTCCCACGTGCTGAGTCTTTGCTGAAAATGCTAACTGCGTTTTTGTGTTCTTGTTTTGCAGACCCCCTCTCACTTTGGTGCTATTCAACCAGATCTTTTCAGAGTTTGGATTGCATTGTTCTCTCCGAGACTAGTCTCTTGGGATCATTTGTCATATCGCCGATCTGCATCCGCGAGGTCTCGAGACAAAGAGTTAGATCTATTCGACTATTCGTCCAAACCCCTGAAGAAGATGATCAAAGCAAGATCGGTTTGTGGCCAAATGAAGTTGCTGGAGAAGGAGTTTGTGGAGTCTGGGGAGTTATACCCCGACCTTGTCCTGAAGATGGTTTTGGACAGGGGGAGATACCTGCTATTGAGGAGTGTCTGATTGCTACGGACAAAGGCAAAGGTATTGCCTTGGATCAAGGGAAGTCCGCTAAGGCTTCTTCTGATGGGAAGAAGAAGAAGAAGGGAAGCAAGGTTCCCGTGTTTGATTTCTATGTCCCGCAGTGTTTTATGGACGGCCAGACTCCTGATCCAAGCGACCTCCTTGGATCATTCCAGCGTCCAGGAACAGAAACTGTCCTTACCAGCGAATTCCGGAGGAAGAGCCCCTTCGACGGAGTCGCTCGTCGCAGCTTTGGGGTAAGACAAGAACTATCGAGTTACTTTTGTCAATGTTCTGGCTCTATCGACTAACTTTCCTTGTTTCCTCAGCTCCTTGCCCATATCACAGATATGGCAAGTGGTTATGAAGTTGACAACGCGTACTGGATGAAGGATGCTGAAGAATCAAAAAGGGTTGCTGAGGAGAATTCAGCGGAGGCTACTCGTCTGAGGAACGAGATTGAAATGGCCAAAACCGCTCATGCCAAGGAGCTCGATCACCTAAGGGCTGAGCTTTTCGAGGAGAAGAAATCGTATGATCGAAAGATGTGTAGGGCTGCGGTTCAGGAGCGCTTATCTTTAGTGAAGAAGTATCGCGCTAAGAGTGATCATGCTATGGTTGTGTTAAACCAGAGTGAAGAGGCTCGCGAAGAGCTAGTGCTGGCGTAGTCAGTGAAATCCAACTTGGATTTGTTTGCCATGCATGATCGCAGGGATGAGGCCGAAATCGCAGACTATAAAAGGATTTTCCTTGAAGGGAGAGCTAGGTTGATTGACACGAAGGTCAATTTTGAGCGTGCGATGACAACGCTGAGAGATTACCTGGTCGCTTCTCCCCTAGCTCAGTCCCTCGTGCCAGTTTTCGGAACCAATTCTATGAGGAGGGCTGCTAGTGAGGTTGGAGTCTCCGACTTGACGGGGTCGAATATTAACAACCCGGAATTTGCCAAGTTTGTTTCACGAGTCGGATCTGAGGATTGCTACTAGAGGAAATTCCTAACTTGTAATTTGTCGGCTTCTAGCATTTATTTTAAGACTTGATTATGTATGCCCTTTGTGTGGACTTATTTATTTGGCCAGGGTGTTGTCCCGATGGTTATATTAAACCTTATATGATTTCATGCAGTTTTTATGCATGTTTGAGTTTTAGTGTTGGCTCATTTCTTGTCTGAGCATAATAGGATCTTGATTGCCTGCTATAGGAGAGTAGAGTAGTTTGAAAATTTTTATTCAGTCATTTTTTCGTAGCGTTTGCGTAAGATGTTGTTGATGTTGTGCCAGTGCTGCTTAGAAGTGTTTTGGCTGGGCTTACGATAGGTTAGTGTTTCGGAAACTAAGCTATGTGTTTGTCTTGTTTTAGGGGTTGCGCTATTTCGACTTATCTCCCGGCTTTCCGACTATTCGAAACACTTTATAACTCGTCTAGTGGTATACTAGATTGTGTTTCTGAGATGCTGAAGATCAGTGTGCCAAGTTGGGCGCTTACTGGGTTAGCGAGTTTCCTATGAGGATTAAGGCAGTGCGAGTCTTTACTTGCTGGTATGCCCCTCTCAAAGTCAAACCTGAGAGCATCGTCTAGGATATACCTCTCGGATGTTAGGCTAGGATATACCTAACCTGATTTATATAGCGCGCTGTTATATGTCTGCGCACGGACGTTACTGAACCTCACCTCCGTATAGAACGTTGGTTGGATATGATTTTCGTCCATTGGGGCCAGCAATGGTTGTAAGTTTGCTTAAGAGAAACCAGTTTCTTATTGTGTTGGATAGGTATGCTAAGTTTATGGATGTTGGAGACCTTGCATACGTGTTTGGAAAAACGTCAATTCTAAAAAGTTTAGTTATCGAGAATTGATCCAAGAGTTTTGTCATAGGTGATCGTTCTGGAGAACAAGAAATCGGAAATCCTTTATTGCTTTCGGAACTTTAACTTGAAGCTTAGACTTGTTCCGAAAACCCAGAACTTCTTTAGACTCGTTGAATCCTTTAGAGTTTGGGACTATCGTAAAAACTGAAAACTTCTCCTAAGTTCGGAACTCGTTGCATTCAGAATTCGGAACTTGTT
>OVBI01003539.1:0-11906 GCA_900406495.1 Sisymbrium altissimum | reverse complement strand
GAAGAGCCTCTTCTCGTCCTCGCAAGATCGCGAGTTCTTCGTCTGTTAGGTTATCTTCACGGTCTGAGAGATCTATCACATCCTCAGGTCGAATATCATTGTTTTGACCTTCGGAAGTAGGGTTTCCCTCAGCGCGTGTTTCGTTGTTGATGGTTGATGTTTCCGAGGGGCGATGCAAGAGAGTTTCAGTAGTAGGGTTGATCCTACGAGAGGATGGTGTGCGGAAAGAACTACCTCGCGGATCACGCCTTGAAGCTCATGATCCTGCTGGAGTAGCAAAATCGAGGCGCTTTCTCAAAAGAGAAGCCCTGGATTCCTTCTCCTTCTTG
This sequence comes from Sisymbrium altissimum, assembly GCA_900406495.1. Classification (NCBI taxonomy): domain Eukaryota; kingdom Viridiplantae; phylum Streptophyta; class Magnoliopsida; order Brassicales; family Brassicaceae; genus Sisymbrium; species Sisymbrium altissimum. Next base: position 11,577 of record OVBI01003539.1, on the reverse strand, counting down.
AGTCTGAAATCCTGGTTGATTGCCTTTTAGTCGAGAAATCGTAACTTTCGTCGGTTTATCGAAGGAATCGTTCAAAGGATAAGACGATCAGCTGAACATGATGGAGAGATGTCAGTCAGCTTGGTATCACTTAGCAGGTCTTGATACCGAGCTGGCTGTCTTATTTCGTCCAGCCGATCATCCCTTGTTCAACGATTTGCGAGTTCATCGATTCCTCGGAAAAACTCTCGAAAGACAGTTTTTCTTCCTTTCTTTGCAGAGTTATCGATAGAGTGGTTCGAAATGAACTTTCTCCGAACTCATATCTAAATATAGAAATTCTTTTTCGATATTTAAATATTTTAATTGTTAATTTCGGAAGTGTGGGTTTTGACCCCAACATCTAGTGCGACCCCATGGATAAGTTATCATGGCTTCATCATCGAATACTCTTTTTGCAGTTTCAAAAGGTACCCTAGAATTATGATGCCGAGAAAAAAAATCACATCGCTTGAAGAACTAAAAGCCCTAACAGGACCGACAGACCGCTACTACTGCCAACAGTTCATCAAGCTTGGGTCCACACCCATGCGGCACCTTCAACTCCTCCCAGAACGATTTATATTTGTCTTCGTCAGGTGAGAAACTTTCCGTTGGAAATGGGTCTGTTTTTAACCAAGTCATCTCACCAAATTCGTGTAAGCTAAATATGATGGCTTGATCACCAACCACAATCCAATTCTCCTTCTTCTGTACTTTCAGCTGTCTACGTAGTAGAAAAGTGTACAGTTCTGCCAGACCAAAAGACTTTGCTATCAGCTAGCCTAGCAATTACTCTAATAGGATAATTCTTCAGCTTTTCCCACACACCCCCTCCTATTTCTGCTTTAACTTTGCTGAACTCTCCCAAAGATCTATCACACCCAATGGCTCATGGCTGAGGAAGAGGAGGAGGAGAAGAAGACAAATCTGAGTGGAGGTTTACCTTACTCGTGAATCTGACGACAATCAGCAGATTCGAGAAGACGGCGGCTTCTCCTCGAATCTCTGGCGACAAACAGCGGCGGCTGGTCAGAGATGGTGGCTGGTGACGAATCGGGAAATCTAAAGGGTTCTGCTATATTTTTTCTCTAATGAAAAAAATGAAGGGAGGCTGCCCCATTTATAAAAAAAAGAGGATAGAGACCCTTGTGTTACCTTCTTTTGAGCCTGGACAATAGTACTTTCCTAAAATTCTTTGATGGGCTGTGGCCCAGGGTGTCATAATTCTCACCCCACTAATTAGGAATTCACCCCCGAATCAAATTCAGATCCAATGACATCCTCAAAGAACTCACAATAACTCTCAAAGTAACATCATTACGAGTTTCCCGCCCACTTATGTTTTTTTTTCTTTTGTTTTCTTTATATTTTACCATCTTCTGATTGTTGGCTTATTTTTTGTAGATACACCCGAAAAAGCCCCATACATAGACGCGGTCCGGATCCTGGTCTTTCGTTAGAAGAACGGCGCAGTTGATTGGCCGTCCTTTACCCGAGTTAGGATACTTCAAGCTTACAAGGAAAGACATCGTCGCAACGCGGACCCCAATCGAGCTCTTCCTCCTCTTCGAAGTAAGCCATCTCCTCATTCTAATTCCATCTTCGAGGTGAAGAAGGTAGCTCGGACTAACGGTTTGACGTGCCTTAAAAAATTTTGACTTTAAAATAGAATGCTGTTACTTAAGAAAAAAAAGCCTCACATTATAGGGTTTAGAAAAATAAGAGAATCTAATGCAAAAAAAAAAAGAGAGAGAGAAGCTGAGAGATTTTAGGACTGCGAGTGATTTTCGGATAATTAAAGTCTACTTGGGAAATTTTTTCTTTAAGAGCTTTTCTTTTCTCTTAAAGTTTCTACAACTTTAACAGTATGAATGCCAAACACCCCCTAAGTTTTGGAGAAAATGATGGAGTCGGAAGCTGGGTGGCTGATATCGTTTCCTGATTATATTTAAAAGACACATATCAAAATTTTACGTGTTGACGAGTTGGGGAAAATTGTTCCTTATTATAGTATAGATGTAAAAAAAATATTGAAGTGGCGTTAGCCTATGTGAATCAGCCAGTAACCAAAATTAGTTTACTTATGAAAATTTGTAATTTGCGAGTCCTTTGAATTTGAAAAAAATTGATTAAAGAATGAAAAAATACCTTGGCAAAATCTGGGTTTCAATATAACTGATGATTTTTTTTTGGTTCAACAATGTGACAAGTTAGATTTTTTATGATGGATGGGATCACTACCAATAATTGTTAGGATCAAAACCCACATTTCCGGAATTAACGATTAAAATATTTGAATATCGGAAAAGAGTTTCCATATTTAGATATAAATTTGGGGAAAGTTCATTTCGAGCCATTCTATCGATAACTTTGCGAAGAAAGTAAGAAAAACTATATTTCGAGAGGTTTTCCGAGAAATCGATGAACTCGCAATTCATCAAATAAAGGACGGATCGGCTGGATGAAACAAGACAGCCAGCTCGGTATCCCTACCTGCTAGTGATACCGAGCTGACTGACATCTCTTTGTCATGTTCGGCTGATCATCTCGTCCGTTGAACGATTCATCCGATAAACCGATAAAAGTTACGATTTTTCGAGTGAAAGGCAATCAACCAAGCTTGGAGGACAGCCAGCTCAATATTTTGACAGCCAATCCTAGTGATCTGGTCAGCATACATGAGCTGGATGTATGTTTTGCCAAGCACTTGCCCCAAAACGTCGATCTGATCAGCACAGAGCAGTCAGGATATGTGTTCAATGATCAAGGTATATCTTCCAAACCACAAGGCTTTTGAACATGAAACAACTTGTAAAATTTTCTCAACGCAATTATGAATCTTCCAGAAGAAGAATCAGATCAAACAGAGTTCATACGAGAACGTTATGCCATCCACAAGTTGGGAGTTGCAGTCCAGCTCGGTACGGAAGCTTAGAGCAGAAAGCTGGGTGTTTCCTTTACCAATTCTACCGAGTTAAATGATATATGCCAGTCAGCTCGGTAAAATCCACCCTCCTGGCTACCGAGCTGGTCGACAACCTTCAGCATACTGAGGTGGACGCATCCCACGACTTATCGGAAGATCTCCTCTCATCCTGTATACCGAGCTGGACGACACCATCGACCTGGAAGCAAGCCAGTTCAGCATTTCCTGCACCCAGGCTACCGAGCTGGACAGCATTCAGCATGCTGACCGTCCAGCTCGGTAGGAAATGCTGACCGAGCTGGCTGACACTTTTCGTTTCGTTTCAGTTCTTTCTTCGTCTTCATAGCCTTTTCGTAAAATATACCGATGTTTTCGTATATCAAATAAACCGGAGAAAACCACTAGACGAAGAATAGAATTGGGCCGAGCTGGAAAGATGGACCGACAAGGGCTGAAACCGACTTATGGAAGCTTCTAGAAGCTTCCTAGAAGATTTATGGAAAAATCATCGGAAAAAGTAAAAAGACCTTGTGTCCCACATCGAAACTTAGGCTGTTTAGGACTTAGGTTGTCTTAGTATAAATAGGGATCTATCTCTACCTCTTGTAACAGATTATAAGACGTTTTACGCATTCAATACAATATAACAATAAAAGTTCGTTCTTTTTTTTTAACCTACTTTCCTTTTTTGATCTTTTTCTATATTTTCTGTTTTCTCTCGCAAGATTCTCGGATCCTCACATTAACTTTATGAAAATACATTGAGGTGGTATTCCAGTTCCCACAATAATAATAATGGTTGTAGATTTTTTGTTAATAAAAAAATTTAACATATGAGGGTAAAAGTTAAAAAAATTATTAGTATAATTTACACATAAAATTAAATTCAAATCCATTCAAATTCTTTCAAATCAAATAAATTGTAAAACACATTATTTTAATTAGTGTAATCAAATCTTTAATTAAATAATAATAGATTTCAAAGTTTTTAATGAAAAATTGTAAATACAATGATTAATAACACTAGATTTTAATTTGTGTAATCAAATATTTAATTAAATAAAGATATATTTTAAAAATATTTTAATAAAAAGATTCTAAATACAATAATTAATAATACTAAGTTTTAAAATCTTCCAATTGAGATATTTTAAATACAATAATCAATAACACTAGATTTTAGTAAATAATTTAAAATCAATCATCAAACAATAATGCATTATAAAACCTATGGAATTATCTTTGAATCAATTCTTAAATAACATCCCTTAGTTATTAGAGAAATAGGAAGATATGTCCCATTTGCATCGCTATCCTCCATGTTTGCATAACTTTTGCGTCGATCCAGAGTGTTGTTCAAATGGTATATACTTTTACTCATTTATATCTATTTTTTTAATTTATAATAACATTGTAGAATTAATCTTATAATCATGTGGTATATTACATAAGATGTCATTCAATATTAACGATTTGATTAAATTTATTAAGGATAGTTTTAAAAATATCAAAATCTCTAATAAACATATTTTCAAACAAGTAAATTATTAAATAATTATACAAACAATCTAAAAATAGTAGGTCCTACTTTCTTAATCAAATAAAAACGAAATTAAAACAAAATTACATATATTAAATTATATAAAAAAAAGATAAATATAATTTAGTAGTACATCAATTATTTTATAAATCGTAAAATCAAATTTTGGTAAATAGACAGAAAAACAACATAAATAAATATATTTTTAAAATAATTTCAACTAATAAAAAATATGAAAATATCAAATTTAATAAATTTTAAATTATAAATATAAAGTATTCATACTTAGATCTGAGAAAAGATTAATCCATTACAATTATAAAAATATTTAAAAATGGATTTATCGGATCAAATGAACTGATTACTTATTTTAACTTTCATTTATCTTAATTATAACATATACTATTAGATAGAATATAGAAAGTATGATTAAAACTATATCATATCTTTTTTATAACAATTATTTTGTTAAAATTAATTATCATAAAAATATTTTAAAAATATAAGCATGGATCCAAACCTAGTGAATATAATTTAATTTATTGTTATCTAAAACAATGTCATATTTCAGGGCAAAAATTTAAATGGCCTGAACTAGTTGGAAAAAATGGAGAACTGGCGAAAGTGACAGTCGAAAGAGAAAATCTAAATGTGACAGGGATTATCGTTCCGCTAAAAGCCGCAACGGATTTATAACTTTTGCTGCAACAGGGTCTTTATCTTCTTAGATTCCAATGGAAATGTTTTAGACATTCCTATAATCGGCTGATCTTTATACTCTGATTATATCTATATGTTTTACCATTCTAATAATAATAATATATCAATAAGCGATCATGGCATTTACTATAATTTCTTCTTGTTTTTTTATATTTTTAATCTATAAATATGATATTTTTCTTTTTTATGGCTAAATTCCATTTCATTACGAGAATAAAGATTACAAAGTCTATATAAAACATCGAATTACAAACTATTGCATAAGCAGCTATATGCGCCATTTACTGAAGATGAAATATTAGAAGAACGAAATTGAAACGCTGATCTCTTCAAAGGATGCCTTACACGCTAACGAACATTGTATGCTGTTATTTTCTATCTTCTTTATTCGTCCCACTCCAGTACGATATGTATGCCTGATTGGCATTTCTTCTTTCCAAATCGTACTAGGAAAAGCCATTGCATCCGGTACATATTTTGGAATCTCGACACGATACCAATTAGTCCGTATTCGTGTCCTTGAGAATGATGTAGACTTTATAGTGTTTTTTCTGTGACTCCGTATAGTATTGTCTTGACGATCCACTTTCGAACGAGATGATCTGAATAGTATCCCGAAATATGATGTTTGTTCATGGTGGAGGTTCAAATTCCAATTGATGAAAAAAAAGCTATGGTTAAGCCAAAACCCTTGGACTGCTCCATAAATAATGCACTCCTGGTTTCGTAAAATGATTTTTCCGGTAATTCCAGGATCAAAAACCAAAGTGAAACATCCATACCCAAAGGTAAGAAGACAACCACCGGTTGATAACCGGACATTACGCCAGCATAGGTATACCTCACCGGAAACAAACCAACGAAGGAAGATAAACAGTTTCCATTGAAACGGTACGAACGGTAGCAGAGGGGAGAAGTGGTTCCAGATACCAAACCACTTACCATGTTTGATTGGTGATGAACAAAGTGCGTTGATCTTGTCTTGAATCTGGAATTCCACCACTCCTATTTGAATCAAAATCCATTTGGACATATCCAAAAAGCTGTGTGATTGAAGTTGCTGTGTCTAACAATTTACAATCACCACCATAGAGCAACGAAACAATCCCTAGAGGATCAACAAGCAAACAATATAAACCATAGCAGGACTGGTCTCAGAGGGCAATCTTATCAAAGATGGAGAAGAGATCCAACTCGATATTAAAGAGGATATCATCAACAAAATATGTAGGAAATTACAATAGAGAACAGAATCAAAGAATAGGAAACGTAAAAACTGTACAAAGCCACCGGCGAAAAGCCGGCGGCTGAAAGCCAAAAATGATAAAAAACGGTTCAGAGACGATCGCCTTTTGAATCGTCTTTTGGGAGAGAAAAAAGTTTTAAATATGATATTTTTATATAAAAAAAAAACCTATATAAAGAGATATACATCATGGATTTTCATTTTATGATAGCGGTTTATAAAAAAACAATACATATGAGCTTGCGACGTAAGTACTAAACCATAACCGATGATAAAAATTCAACCTTAATAAAATCATTCTAAACTAAGACAACTAAAACCAAACTCGGGTTTAGGATCATTTACTTTGGGTCAAATTTTTATTAGCGGGTCTGGTTTAATAATGGGATCTTTTTTTATTATTGGGTTTTTTTCTACTCAACGTTACTGTGTTAGTAATCTGACATCTGTTACATTATTATGGTTATCAGAAACTTGGCAGTGATTTTAACAATATAACACCGTTTACCAATTAATTCATATATGTTGTCATGTGAATCATATCTTTGTGTAATTTTGTATACATTAATATTGTTCAACTGTGTAGCCATGTAGTAATGTATCTTTTTTGTAACTGACAATCATATTTTTTTTATAAACACACATATGATTTAAACAAGGGTAATTTGTTAAAATGACATAAAATTATGTTAAAAATATTAAAATATCTCTAATCAATTAAAAATTACTAAATCATTTGTAGTACCTAAGATGCTCTTTCTTGTTTTAATACCAAAAAAACATAATTACAAAAATTACCATTATTTTTTGTTTAAATTTTCTTTTTTTGCTATAGTAAAAACTGGGTAAAAATTCTTTAAATAAATCTACTATACATGAAGTTACATATTTATTTAGGCGATATATTTTTTAGAGTGTGGCAGTTTTTTTTTCACAGTTTTATTTAAATGCGGCAGTTTTTTTTAATTACTTGATGATATTTATTGCGAAACGGTAGTTTTATAATAACATGATAGACAGATTTATAATCTAACTGGCAGCTTTAATATGTGTACGACAGTTTTATTATTTGGATATCAGTTTTATTTTTTTTGAACGACAGTGTTTTTTAATATAATAGGTACTTTTACTTAGTTACAACAGATTTTCTCAACAGTTTTATTTTCTCAACATACATCTAGTTATCTAAATGTTCAGAGTTAAAGATTACAAAACACACAAATTTCAAAGTCATACAACTCAATACGAAATACAAGTTTGAAGAGTTACACAACACAAAACAAACATTCTTAAGCTGATATTGGTTCACAAAAAACTACATATTTTAAAAACACAAAACAAAAAAAATTCAAGATTTAAGCCAAGAACTTCTACATACCGGAGTATTACTTAATACTGCTATTTTCAGCTTTCTTGTCATCATTAGCCATGACATTGGGAATTTTCTTTTACACTCAGAGACTTCCAAACACTTGTTAATATCTGCAACCATACTTTCTATAGTGTGAAGTTTTACGTCATATCCGTCCATTGTAACCACTTGATCTGCTGCAACTTTTGATCGCAAAGACTTTTTAAAACCTATCAATGTTTTACCAATATTCGCCTCCATTGAAGTCAGTAGAGTCTTGCCAAATTCATTTACTATTTCAGAAAACTCTGCCCTCACCGCTTCTCCTACAACTGGATTCTTCTTAGAGCAGCTTTCTTTCTCTTGAACCTACAATTTCAAATGAAGTTAGTAATGGTGATTCACAGAGAAAGGCAAAACCAGAAGGAAAATTTTAAAACTCACACTTGGAACTTGTTTTTCAGGTCGTGTTGGGACTTTTTCATTTCTGGAAGTTCACTCCTCTTCTACTCTTTCTATTCCCAGCTTATTATCAGTCCAAGCACTGCACTGTGTTAAAACCTCTTCCAGCTCGAGCAAAGTAGGACCAACATACGTGTCAATACCCATTTCCTCCCAAAAATCGTTGTGGCAGACATCCAATTTATCTTCTGCATCAAGTGGAGAGCAATTAAGACATGTGATCGTAGAAAACTCGTGCATGGAAAACCTTATTGGTTCATCACCAATCAGCAAACTTATCTCATGGGGCTTAGTTGTTTGTAACTGATTCGTTAGGAGATGATGAACCGTCATGGCGGAGAACGAAAATTTCATAGACGCCAGCTTCAAAATGACTCCAACAGAAGATTATTTGAGAGATTCCAAAATTTTTATCACCCAAAGATTACTTTACGAATCCTAAATTTGAAAAGTAGCAGTTATGGTTCATGCTATGGTTCAGAAACAGAGCTTTTCTACGTTTATATAGCCGACAAGGATACTCAGGCTTCTCGTCTGAGGAAGTTATCCCTGCAAAATCAGAAAGAGAAAAAAGCTAATTAATTGGGCTAAACTCAAAATTGTACTAAACAAACATACTCAGCTAAATTTGTACCAACACCATTCTATGAATCAAATGAGTTAGCGCAAGACAGAACCAAAGAACAAGCGACACCTATAATCTATCTTAAGCAAAATAAAAAAAACCAACATTGTACAAACAAGACAATGTTGCTCTCCTAAAAATGACAGCCACATAGATACGGTTTGTAGGAAAAGAAGAAAAAGACCTTCAGAGTTCTTCAAATGGTAGAGATGTAAGCCTGAAACTCGAAAACACTGCCGTCGCTTGTACATACAAGATCTTCGAAAGGTAGAAACGTAAGCCTGAAAATAAAATAAAAAAATGTTGATTGAATCAAAACTTGATAAGGAGGAACTTGCAAAAAAAATTCATATCGACAAGAGAAATAAAAACCCACAACTTTCACATATCAAAACTCGCCAATTAAGACTTGATTTACTACTTTCTCAGAAACATACAAGAGCAATGATTCGAAAATTATCCTCTTTTCTTAATAATGAACATAATCAAATGTAACATATAAGTAAATCATATACCTTGTGATAAGCTTTGATTGCTCAAAGATAGCAACCAAGTTATCTAAACCACTTGCTCCTTCTCAGCCGAACTAATAGCACTTGATATATCTTCATTCATATATGCAACAAAAAAGGCCATTGGCCTGATTAGATAACGACAAAGAGAACAAAGTTTTGAGCTTTATAATTAAAAAAAAAAATTAATTTTGAGAATTATAGACCATGAAAAAGAGAGAGATGACGAGATTAGGGGAGGTAAAAAAAGAAATGGCGAAAATAATTTTAGGTTGAACTCGCCAGAGAAAGGAGACTCGCAGCAAAGAGGTCGTCAGAGAAAAGACAGTTTCTGAATTGGTTCAATTAGCCACTATGAGTATGAGCGGAGGCGGCGACCGTGAGACTTAGAGGAGTCACCAATGAGAGAGAAGGAGACGATAGGGAGGATGAGAGGAGGCGGGGACAGTGAGATTGAGAGGAGTCACCGTCGAGATGATGAGAACAGTCACTGGCTGGCAAGAGAGAAAGAAGCGGTGATGGTGGAAACAAAAAGTGAATTTAGAGGTTATGGTTAAAATATAATCGTTGATTTAGTTTTGTGTGATGTTACNTTCTTTTTTTTTTTTTTTTGCATTACAGTTTTTTTTCATTTAGTAAATATACAAAAAACAAAAATATTAATTTCTTGTATATTTTAATTTTTTTAATTTAATTTGATGATGGCATATGGCATATGATTTATTTGTGAATAATTATACAATGTTGATTGTTAAGTCTTTTGTACAAAGATTTATATTAAATTAGTAAAATTGATTTTGAAGATGTTATACTAGTAATTATATAGATTTTGATGTTAGTACAGTAATTCTCTCTTCAAACAAATGGACAAAAATAGATAAATTAGAATTTATTGTTCTATTTCAAATATAATCATCATTTTATTCTATTTACTTACATTTAGAATATCACATATTTATATTGTGTTGTTTTCTAACTTTATATTTGTGCATACATATTTATTTGCACATATCATAGATATGATTTAAAATTAAGTTTATATGTTAAATGAGAGATGTGTTGAATCAATTATTTGTATGGGTAAAACATCATTATGATTTGACTTTTTAGCTTCTTTTTAGTTTGTTTTGCTATTTGTAAATCTCTATTCGCCTTTTTGAGTTTTGTCGTATAAGCGATTGCTAAAAAGCATTTGAAACAATATTTTGGGTGAATATCTTTGTTTACTATATTCTTAAGAGAGAGAGAGTTATTACAAGATATTGAATTGTGTTTGGTTGTATTTTGAACAAATAAATTGGTTTTCTTGATGCTTTAATTGTTAAAGTTTTATGGATTTACAACTCAAAACCAATTGGCACTAAGTGGAGTGACCCATATCCCTTATATATTATTAATGACCCCTTCCAACTTCCGATGTGGGACATTATGTCCTAATATGCTCCCTCGAGATGATGGTTCTTTGGCCATTAATCTCGGAATGTTTGGGCTTGGATCGACGGCTTCAATTTTCGGGCCTTGTCGATGATTGGACCAACTTTGGGTCAGATCGGGTTGGAATGTTCGGATCGGGCTCTGATACCATGTTAAGTTCTATGGGTTTCCAACTCAAAACCAATTGGCATTAAGTGGAGTGACCCATATCCATTATTAATGATCCCTTCCAACTTCCGATGTGGGTCACTCTACTTACTGCCAATTGGTTCTGATGTTCACCATGGTGATTGTGCTGGTGAACATTACGGGGTGTGTTATCAGATGTGGTGTACAGAATATCTGGAGCAGAGGAGTGTTGGTGATGGCTCGCAGAAGTTTTGGTGTGTCGTTTGAGACGATTTTCCTCAGAGATGAGCATTGAACGTGCAATCGCAAAAGTGGGAAACGGGCTCCTGTGTTTGATGAGGTTGATGACAAAGTCAAATTTATCGGATAATCCATTGAGCATGTGGCGGACCAGTGCAGTTTCAGAGACTGGAGAGTCCAAGTTTGCGAGGAGACCTGACAAGCTTTTGATCTTTTGACAATATTCATGAACGCTGAGATCAACCGATATTGATGTTGTGGAGTTCGTTTTCGAATTCGATTGCTTGAGCCTCTTTGTTGTCGTGAAAGAGATTCTCTAATGCAAGCCATAGTTCCCGTGCCGAGCACTTCTTCTTTAGAACTGTGTCAAG
>OVBI01003538.1:0-11907 GCA_900406495.1 Sisymbrium altissimum | reverse complement strand
TAAAAAAACTATTGATTTAACAAATTTATTATATATTGTGTATATAGTTTACTTTTTATTAATATAAAATTTGAAAATATTTTGAATATATTAAATTATAAATTATATAAATTTTTCACTCCGCGCAAGGCGCGGGATACTACCTAGTTAAGTAGATAATTAAAGATAATAATGGTTGAATGATTAAGCGAGAAACTAGGCACAATTCATCAGTATACAACATTACGTGGGAAAATAAAAAAGAAGAGCCGCAAATATATATTTGAAGGTTGAATAGATTTTTAAATGTGAGAGAAAAACTGTAATATCTCAATTTTTAATATATGAAAACTTATGTAAAGAGATTAAAAAAATTAATTTGGTTAATCATACCACAAAAATGTATTTATATTTTCGATTGCATATCTAAAGAGAACTTTAAAGTTAGGCGTGTTTGAATTGGAACAATGATTGTAAAGAAAATATATCATAATTTTCAAACTTTTTAATTAATGTTCTAATTATCGAATAAGGGTAAATCAGCCCATAAACATAGTGAAAGGATATGAGGCATCGCATCGCAATTTTATACATGATTCTTTGTGGTGTTTGTGTGAAGATTTTAATCATTGGTTAAAATGGTGGTGCGTGGAGTTAACGGATTGTAGATTTTCTCGGTTTGAAGTGTAGGATCCGATGGTATGTATGTCATAATTAGTTTGCTTTTGGAAGTGTTTCTATCGAATAGAATAGAGTGATAAACCAAAAGCTTTGAATTTGACTCATACATTTGGAATGAGAGAAGTGATTATCAGCTATACAGAGTATTATATAATTAATAACTAATGTTTGTTTTGACGTTGTTCCAAGAACATACGGTAGAAAAACTGAGCTTTGTTTATAGCCTCGTTATTTTATCTGCCATCGGTTAAACGTAAAGTAGCCGCACATTCTAATACGTACATGATCAACATATCCTTATCGAAATTTTAATTAATATTTTTGTGGTTGAATTTTGTTCCCTTTCTCTTTAGTTTTAACTAACTTTGACGTCCATATATACGCAGAGATGGATCCAAAATAATTTTTTGTGGGTACTAATATTAAATTAATAAATATTACATAAAATATGAAAATACCATATTATATTACATATATGGTTTTTACAATATTTAAAATCGATTCATCATTATTTTATTTTTAACATCTTAAGGTAACTTCTTTTATAAAATAAATTAGATAATCACTAAAATATTTTTCATTTGATAGTTTTTATAAAGTAAAAAATTGAATAAAAATAAACTAATTTTTTTTGTTAAATTCAATGATAAATTAATAATTAAATATTTAACTCAGAAAATAAATATATATGTGTTTTCAAATTTTAAGTTTTTTTTTATTTTCCTAAGTAAACTAAAATTTGTGTTATTAAGGATTTAAAAACTAAAATTTTCAAAACATAAATGGGCATTAGAATTTAAATTTATTTTTAGTTTTAAATGGATTAATAAGTTTTATCTTGTTAAATACATTTTGTACAACAAATTAATTTTATTTTTTCTTTCCACATTTCAGAGATGGTCATTGTCCCATAAAACTATTCCGTTAAGTAACAAATATTCTATATAAGATACTTATTTGAAATTTTATACCAAATAAATTAACTATTCAAAGAACTTATACATTTACATGTAATATGGTAAAACGACAGATCAACAAAACATAGCGAAAAAAAAAATATGGGAGCTCCAGCCAAGCACTCTCTGTCTGTACGACTCTCCAACAGTCTAAACATCAGGAAAGATTTATGAAGAGAATAACATAAAATCTAAAAGTGTTAAGTGGAAAGAACTAGACTGATTCGTACCAGATCAACCTGAATGACTTACACAGTTACACCCAATGTAGATAACATAGTTACACCCAATGTAGATAACATTTTCATGGCCTATAACATTCTACCCGACAAAAGTAAAACTCTATATATATAATTATTTTTCAACTAAAAAATAATTCAAATTTTTTTTTTCTCATTTTTGTATATTATTTTTGAATCATAGTTAATTTTAGAATTTTTTCGTCTTTTTATTTCGAGATTATGATTCTCTGGTCATTTCACCCATAAACTTTTATGCTTTCAGTTTTTTTTTCTTTTAGAAAATCATTTTAAACTTTTTTTCTTTTTAAAGAAGCATTTTTAAACACTTTAGTTCAATGATCTTCTTTTCATTCAGGCCATCAAACTTAAAACTATATTTTCTATGTTTACCCCAATTGTTTCTAGTTTCTGAACCTTTTCTAATCTTTTTTTATAAATATAGTAATATTAAGTTTTAGTAAATGATCAAAAACATTTTTTATCATATTTTTTAGATTTTGACGTGTGTTTTAAAAATTATGGTGTATACGAATTGTAATCGATAAGATAAAGTAAAAACAATTAGTCCGGTTCTCTAATTTTTAGCGTGGCTAAATATATGATTTCATTTTTATCGATTTAACCAAACAAAAAATATTTAGATAACTTCAGGTTTGATGGGAATTGATCCCTACCCTAAACTAACAGGCAAACTCTTTTACTACTAGATCACTAATATTTATGTTTGGTTAATTTATTTATTTATTTTGAAAAAGTTTTTACCTGCTAGAAAATAAAATATCTTAACTTGAATTTAAAAAAAATATATATATATATATGCACCCCTCCTTGCACACCAACTTCGTCCCTGACCATATACGCACAATCTTGCAAGAGACTTGATTTGAACCTCATACAGAGACGAACAAATTATCGAGTCAATTTTTATCAAATCGAGAAACCAAGAATCTCAACAAAAAAAAAACGAAATCCAATTGGTTGTCAAGGTTATAACATATAGGGACAAAGAGATATGAATAAACTATGTATAATGTATTTATATGGATTTAAAGCTAATAATTGGGAGAAAAGAGACAAAACCGTAGAGTCCAAATAACGTAGAGTAGAGACAAGGTCCGTAGACAAAGGTGATGAAGCCATCGTTATTCCCATACACCCACGAATCCCTGAATGTACGGCTAGTATTAACGTATTTATCGTTCTAGTTTTATTTTGTGTCAGTCAGTAGTATATAATACGAAAGAAGAAGAAACAAAAAGACTTCTTGACTAATTGGGCCTCAAGCCCATATAGTTTGTAAAATCGTATTGGGCTTATATTCATGGTAACGATTACGACGCCGTTTCTCCTAGTCTTGTTTTGGGCTGGCCCTGAAAAAGTTCGTTTCCTCGACGCGCAGGTTAATTTTCTTAAGAGTCGTCGAGAAATGTTAGGTGCAGTAGTGTCATCTTCCAGATTCTTCTTCTCTTGTTCAATCGGAAAGACTTCTTCTTCGCTCTGTAGATCTTCGCTTTCTCACCGATCAATGGCAGACTCCGCTTTCAAGAAAATCCAAATCCAAAGAGATGACACTGTAAAGCTTCTCCTTTCTCTACTGTTGTGCCTTGTGTGGTGCTTTCGTTTTTTTATATATTCATGTTTCTATGTGGTCTGTTGTTCAGACATTTGATGCTTATGTGGTCGGTAAAGATGATGCGCCTGGGATTGTAGTGATTCAAGAATGGTGGGGTGTTGACTTTGAGATCAAGAACCACGCTATTAAAATCTCTCAGCTTCAGCCTGGTTTCAAGGCCCTTATACCTGAGTGAGTGTGCTCTCTGTCTCTGGTAAAAGTGTTGGCTTCATTGAGTATATTGTCAGAACGTTTTCTTGTGTAGCTTGTATCGAGGAAAGGTTGGTCTTGATGCTGCTGAGGCACAGCATCTAATGGATGGCCTTGACTGGCCAGGTGCCATCAAGGATATCCGAGCTTCTGTTAATTGGCTTAAAGCTAATGGCTCCAAAAAGGTTCCAAATTTTTGAACAGAAATGCTTCAGAATTCGTAAATTCTATTAAGAAAAGATTGTGAAATCTTAATTTTGGTGACAGGTTGGTGTGACTGGAATGTGCATGGGAGGTGCACTAGCTATAGCTAGCTCTGTTTTGGTTCCAGAGGTCGATGCTGTTGTTGCTTTCTATGGAACCCCTCCCGCCGAGCTTGCAGATGCAGCACAAGCCAAGACACCTATTCAGGCCCATTTTGGAGAGCTTGACAATATTGTCGGTTTCTCTGATGTCACGGTATAAATTTTATATGTATATATATACCATTACATAACATCTCAAAAATTGTCTGAAAATTACCTGAGTTATCATTCATGAATGAATCTTATGATTGTTACAACCTTTTCAGGCAGCAAAGAATCTCGAAGAGAAGCTGAAAGCGTCGGGAGTGGCACACGAGGTTCACATTTACTCGGGTAACGGGCACGCGTTCTTGAACAGGAGTCCGGAAGGAGTGAGCAGGAGGAGGAGCATGGGACTTTCTGATGAAGACGAAGCTGCGGTGGAGCTTGCTTGGTCTCGCTTCAACTCTTGGATGAAACATTACTTGGTTTAAGCTTTCCTTTCTCAGATAGTGTTCATTTAAGTCCCGTAACATTTTGTGATGTCCCAATGGTCTTGAATAAGGACATTGCTCTTAGGCCTTTTATCTGAACCAAATAAAGTGGTTTGTTTTGTTTGCTTGTGGGTTTTGTATGGATATGTTCGAAGCTTTATTGATAAATCCGAATCCAAGTCATCTGTTTGTATGATTATAATTCCGAAAACTTGGAAATGATAGTGCAGATGTAGTTAGACTGAAGTACTGCCAAGTCTGTTCTTGGCTTATATGTTACTCCATTTTGAATCAATCTAAGTCATCAATCAAGGGAATAAACCATTTAATTATATGACGATATGTACTCATTTTAGCGACTCTTATGATATTAACAAAGGAATGCGACAATGAAAGGATAACAGACTGTCTTCCATTCTTTCTTTATTTTATGTTATTATAAATATAACTAAAAACTGTACGAAAGGTTTTGGAATTTACAAGGAGAAATTATCAATTAAATCTTGCACGTGTTTCAGCATTGGATTTGTAATTTGTTTTTTGTCGGCGAATTGCATTGTATTTGTATAAAAGTTTGTACGTATGGTGTAAGGCGCCATGTGATTATCCGTTGATTAATAACTTGAAGATTCAACGACTAATGTCAGCTTCATATTGAAGACTCTAATTATCAATCGGTATCCAGAGACATAGATTAATTTGTTTGATTTAACCACTGCTAAAACTTAGTTTTTTCCTTTTATCTATTGATATTTTGCATTTCTATTCGCATTTAATTATGCAGAATAGCATTTTCTTGTCTCAGCACAATAGCCTCAATCAGATTTTGCAATTTATTCATCAGTTTCATTCCACAAATTTGCAATTTTACCAATCAGAACCTAAATATTGAATAAAATCAAACCAATGTGAGAAACTTTAATATAGTAAACACGTTTCCGTGATAAACAATTTAGATCTTGTTCTGATTTTCTTACTGAAGTGTAGTGTCGGATAACGACTTTAAGCGCTAAACACTCCCAAGCTTTGTTCACATTTTCTCACCGAATAAAAATACGCCATTAAACGTTTGCCTAAATATCTTTTGTATTACATGCCGACAAATGATACAATAATATCAAATGAACCGACAAAATTGCGATATGTACAACTAGTATTTTTATATTTTTTTAGTAGAAACCCGTAAAACGTGCATGAGCGAAAGGAATCCACGCGATACACGGTCAATGGCAAGTGAGAGATCAAAAGGCCTCAGAAAAACACACACAATGGGAAACAAAACAAAAAAGTGAGAAAAAATATGTTGAAAATTTTGATAACTATAAACTAGGAAACCCATAAAATTGCAAAAATTTCACCATAATGAACTTTTAACCTATAAATGGGTAGAACCCAGACCTATAAAAAAAAGGTAGAAACTCCCCTAGTAAAACCTGGAAACAAGGAAACACAATGCTGATCGCCGTAGAACTAGAGGTCCACGATCATGTAACTCTCATTTTAGAATCCGGTCGTAAAGTGCGTTGGATGTTATCTTGATAAATTACCTAGTAGTATTTATGTTACTTTCAATAAAAAGCAATTAAAAGAAGAACTTCAAGAATCTTTTGTTTTTTGTATAGACATATTATTATATTTACTTTGATTATTAATCTACGTTAAGAAAATCAAAACGATATCTTCACTGACACCTAGAGAGTACTATATTGTGCCAATACTGATTTTTCTAATCATTAGAGATGATTGTTTTGTCTTTTCATTGGCTGGCTGTCTTATTCTGCGGATTATTAAATAAATTGAAATATTGTCCGAATAAAGTATTGTCACGGGTTTTGAGTGCCATCGATGACTAGTGTGTAATGTAAGCAAATCGTTTGCACTTAATCAAATATTAATTTTCAACATTAAAGTTTACCAGTTACATAAACGTTTAGAATAATAACCGATTTGAAATAAATTGAAATATATGGACCATATGAAATTGATTCACTATCCCAATTTTTTAATCCGAAAAAGGATATATATATTTTTTTTAGAAAAGAGAGGATGGAATATAAGTTCCTTATGTCTTACTCTTGATATCTAGAGTTTATATTTTGAAGCAACGAAAGAGGTCTATTTTGCTTTTCTCACGCATTATAGATTTGTCTTTAATTTTTGTTAATAATATAATTTCTGTGGTTGAGAATATATATATTGCTTGATGAATCATAATAATACATTACAGAACTAATCAAAATTTAAACAGATTTTTAACATATCTATCACATGTTTTTAAATAACAGTAGCTTAAATCTTAAAGTCATAGCCTGTATGTATTGTTCTTGGTGTTCAATCAGCAGATGTTGTAGGCATAAGTGCTTCCTTTTATTTTCTGAAATAAATTTTCGTTTCCTTTCCACCTTTTTTGGTATAGCTTTCTAGTGAGATGTATGTACTAATAAAATTGAGTAGGTTGTTGCTTGAAGTAGGCGTTCTTGCCCTTTTACATTCCTCCTTGTTTTCATGCCAGGTGTTACATATACGCATTAGTCTTACACATTTCCGTATGTATATGTTTTTTATATTTACGAAGGTACTGGAAAAGCTTACCAAACAACACGGAAATGATACTTATTATTCGGAAAATAAAGACATAAGTGCGAAGAGTCGCGATTTAACATTTGAATAACTGAGCTATATAAAACAGTTATCACGACTAGATCAGATGCAGTGCCGTGCGAAGGCTTATAGACACCTAAGGCAATATTTTTAAATAGTCTCTTTATGAAATTTTTTTGTGTGTGTTTATAAACAACTGAAATGGTAGATATTATAAATATGGTAATAACTACAAATCTAAAAATGAAAAAGAATCCAAACTAAAATATAGAGAAAAAAATATATGAACAACCAAACTATAATATAAATATGCATGCAAAAACTCAGAACACTATGAGTTAATGTATTGTTTATATAGATAATGGGGCCCTAAATTTTGTTTTAATAGTAGGAGGCCTGAGGCTCATGCCTTTTTAAAACAACTGTAAGCACGGCTCTGATCAGATGCTTAACAATATATTTAAGTTGCTTGCGACTGGTTGATCCTGTAATCTAAGATTTTGGTCGATGGCTTGACATATTAAAGTTTAAATCAGGTTTTCGCCGAAATGCGCTTAGTATTAAATTAAAAACAGTGGTATATAAATATCTAGTGAAGAAAATTTATATTTTATACGATAAAGTTTTGACACCCAACTCTTCTTAAGCATTTTGCACCATCTTGACATTCGAAATTTCAAATAAAATTTATATGATCATACGACATGTTAAACTTTAATTTAAGTCACAAGAGTTTTTAAAATAAAAAGGCAAAATTGATTCGTAACCTGATAATGAAATAGCTATTTGGAGTGCAAATAACGAAAGAAAGGGTAAGGGAAAAAATCATCATTAGTCTAATTAGTCGTGGTTCTATATGTGAACTTGACTTTAATTTGAATGTAAGTTGTAAGTTAGAACCATAAAACAGACCTAATCATATTTGAAATTGATTATTTATTTCTTAAACCTCAACCGATAATGGTGGTTAAACCCACCGCTCACTTTCGTTTATTTTCTTTCCAAAGGGTAAACGATTTCTTAAAGAAGCTTCTCAATCTATTTTATTGTTATTTGGTATTCTTGTCAGAATATTTGTTTAACGAACGTCTATTATCTATATGATAACAAGTTGACTAAATTATAGAAAACAAAATATATTGTTTAATAGCATAGTCTTGGTCTCCGGTAGAAAGAAATGATATTCCAAATCTTGGCAGTGATTTTGTTTAGGAAAATAAATTTATATATTACACAACTAGCTAAAAATATAATTTCCGAAAGGACGGAATGTCTTTTTGTTTTATTTTGTTTCAGCCTTAAATGATAATGTGTGTTGCATCTGTATGTTAGCAGAAACAAATACGAAAGCAAGGTAATAGACGATAGTAAAGATAGCTGCAAGTCTATAACTAATAGATAACAGATAAAAACTGCTGTCAGAGAAGACTCATATTTGATACAATAATAATAAATCAAACCTAATCTGGCAAAAAAATCTGAAGAATTTATATATGCTGAAAAAATATATAGACGACCACGAAGTGTAACGACAAAGCTCCAAGTGTGCAGATGGTCGATCAAAATCTACCAAAGTGCCCAACTTCTCCGCTCCACTAATTTTATTTTTCTTATACCAAACTCATAAGAAACCACAAATCAAACTAATAATTATAATAATTATTTCTTCCTTGCACATATAACGAAAGAGAGAAACAAATAAACGTTAGGCCAATTGTAAGCACCACGTAGCATCTAAACATTGTGGACACGTAGCTCGAGAGATATACGGAACTACGGTCGGAGCAGAAACTAAAAAATTCTTTGACCACATAGCGCTTGACACATCATCGTTTCTAGAGGCCGTAATCTAAAGAGTACAGACTCGCCAAAACCAAAGAAAAGCCACGTCACCAGACTCAACGAACTTGCGTTAGATACGTTCGATTGCCACGTCATATGCCAGTTGATATTTCACTCACGTTTCTCAAAAACCCTCTCTTTTTTTGGCACTCTTGAGACTTCCACATATTCTACACATTTTTTTTTTTTTGGTTTCATTAGAAAAATAAATAAATCAAATCAAATCAAATCGAAACGGGTTTTCATTTGGTTATCAACTTTAAAAAGAAATTCACGTGTACACACAAGAACATATTTACGTTATTATATTCGTAATAATTTTAATTAAAGCGTTGGTAGATAAACTCGATGTTACCAAAAGTATACACTATCTAATCCACCAAAAAAAAAAAAAAAAAATTCGTTCCCCCTTATATAAACCTTCCGTTGAATAGCAGCAGAGTGTAAAAAGCAGAACAATACAAAAGACATAAACAAAACCTTTTTTTTTTATAACTCTTAGTTTTTCTCTAGTCTTCTCCAAATGGAATGGACTAGAGGAAGAATCCTAGGCCGGGGCTCAACAGCCACCGTCTGCGCCGCAACGTGTCACAGTTCAAACGAAATCCTAGCCGTTAAATCCTCGGAGCTTCACCGATCAGAGTTCTTGCAAAGAGAAGCCAAAATCCTCTCGTCGTTGAATTCTCCGTATGTGATCGGGTACAAAGGATCAGACACCAAGAGAGAGTCAAACGGGGTCGTTACTTATAACCTTTTGATGGAGTACGCACCGTACGGAACGTTGACCGATGCTGCGGCCAAAAACGGAGGCCGACTCGAGGAAGCTAGGGTCGTGAAGTACACGCGCCAGATACTACTAGGTTTGGAGTATATTCACTCTCAGGGAGTCGCGCATTGCGATGTAAAGGGGAGTAACGTGGTTCTTGCGGAGAAGGGTGAGGCCAAGATTGCGGATTTCGGGTGTGCGAAGCTGGTCGAACCAGAAGTTAACTCAGAACCGGTGATGGGAACGCCGGCGTTTATGGCTCCGGAGGTAGCGCGTGGGGAGAAACAGGGGAAGGAGAGTGATATATGGGCGGTAGGATGTACGGTGATTGAGATGGTCACAGGGTCTCCACCGTGGTCGGAGGGAGTTTCGAAGGAGGATCCTATTTCAGTTCTTTATCAGGTCGGGTATTCCGGTGAGACTCCGGAGCTTCCTCGTTTGCTTTCGGAAGAAGCAAAGGATTTCTTGGAAAAGTGTTTGAAGAGAGAAGCGAAAGAGAGATGGACCGCGAAACAACTTCTAAACCATCCGTTTGTGTTAACTAAACCGGACATTGAACCGGTCTTGGTTTCCGGTTTGGTTTCGAGCTCACCGACAAGTGTGACAGATCAAACGTTTTGGAGATCAGTGGAGGAAGAAGTAGAAGAAGACGAAACAGAGGAATTACAGGAGGATTCGAGTAATCTAGACCGTTTAAACTTGTGGGCTTGTCATTCCGAGAGGATGGGACGGCTGAGATGTGTTGGTGGGTTGGATGGGCCCAGATGGGATATGGAAGGTGGGGGTTGGATCACGGTGAGGGTGAGCTGTGAAGGAACAATGATTAGTGGGTCACATGAGGAAAATATATTGGGGGGAATTGTATAAATTGATTTGGGGTCATTTGGGTGAATTTTAGAAAGTATAGGGGGTTGCTATTAGTGAAGATCTCCAATTTAGGCGAGATCAATGTAGTAGCTTGTTAGTCTCCGAATCTTCCATTGATCACATGTATATAATTGAAATCACAATTTTTTAAAAATCAAATCCAATACATTTAAGTTTGCCAAAAAATGTTGATTTCTATAGAGTTTCAAGGTTTGTTGGCCTGCATAAGAGAAAAATGTTGAACTATTACATTAAAATCTTACTATCCCACGTTTTATCACTGTTTCTATTTGACTACTCAGTTTTAGTCGTGAGAATAATATAATTTAATTTTAACCTTTTTCCAATGTCTTGAATGTCTGCTTTCTCGATTATATAAACACATAAATAAAATTGTTAAACAAATTACTGAGAATTTTGGCTGATATGATATGATGTCAGTATTAGAAAACAATGCATGGATCCAATTTCAACTATTTAAAAGTTGTGGGGGAAAAGTAAGAAGTGGTGGAAAGAAGAAGGTTCCCAAATCTGGTCGTTGGTTTGGTTGGTCACTTTGAGTTTTTGACAGAACCTAAAGATTCCTTTAGGGTCTTACAAAATGATCTGGATTTGTATGCACTAATTTGTGCAATTTGGTAAGCTTCGTTAGGCTTATTTATGTAGTTGACACCTCACATAATTAGTTACTATTTGCTACTATTGTATTCTTCAATATTATCCATTTCCGTCTAGAGTTGGATCATTATAGGTTGTCAAAGGAAAAAGGTGGGGATCATTATCGAAGTTTGATAGTTTTGATATATTTTGTTGTCAAATATACACGCCGAATTGTAATTGAGTTTTAAGTTAACTTCATTTCATAGTTCCCAATAGTATTGCCTATAATTATTGATTAGATACATATTTTAACACAGCTCAAATAATTGCTGCAAGCTATGTAAACTTGTCTTCAGTTTCATTCAAGAATCTGCTGATCATTAAAAACATTATTACAACAACAATCTCAGTGAAGATAAGGTTAAGTAATGAGAAATAATAGATGAAGATAAGAATACTTTGCTTGCAAGGTAAGTTCATGTTTGGAGAGTTATCTTTTTATCTTAGAAGGTGAATAACGAATCTTTGTTTTATGGTTTTGACTCTTTTTGTAATAAAGTCATGACCATAAATAGTATGGGCACTTCCCACACGGATGCTTAACTTCGAAGACGGTGGTGAGCATTCCTTTTTTCTTTTCTAATTGCTTAAATAATTTTTCGAAAAAGTATTTGTAGATATATATAACCAATTAAACGTGATTATTATTTTTCAATTGATATTGTAGTTTATATTCTGAGGATTCCAATACATATATATATATATATATATAT
>OVBI01003537.1:0-11908 GCA_900406495.1 Sisymbrium altissimum | reverse complement strand
TTTGGTAAGATCACATATTTTTGGTGATCAAACCTTTCTTTCAATGATTGCAAAAGATCTGCAGGATATATTCATCTTTTAAACCATCACGGATATGGTGGCATAAAAATATCATGGTCTTCGCCTTTTTCTCATCGGACGTGGTTTCCGATTTATCGATGGTATCAAGAAGCCCGTTTCCTCTTAGGTGCATCTTTGCACTTACTGCCCATGTCATATAATTTTATCCAGATATATCAAGGACACTAATTTCGAGCTTCGTCAAACTTGACATGATAACTGTATGATAAAAATTGAATTTTAAAAACATAATAATTTTTTCTTTTAAAAACAGAATTTAAATGCAGAGATTTAAAGACAGAATTTAAATTGCATAATTTAAATGCAGAATTTAAATGCGGAAATTTAAATTTAAGGAGGTAAATCCTGCCATATGATCTGAGGAGACATAGTCTTCCATATGATCATGATCGTGAAGGTATAGCCTACCATAACGATCCGTTCGGAGAAGGCAGAGCCTATCTTTGCGAATCATATAAACGGAGAAGGCATAACCTATCTTCCCGTATATAATAAACTGAATATAAAAATTAAATTAAAAAAATGAATGTAAATTAAAATTTATTTTTTCGGTATAAGAATACTTGTGCTAATAACGTGTTATATAATAATAAATTTTTATATAAGTGAATGAAATAGATAATATATTATTATATAACTAACAAAGAAGAAAGCTAATAATATAATTAGCAAAGAAGAAAGCTTCGTATGGTAAAATATGGTAGAAAGAGAGTAGAAAACATATTTTTTTCTTAAACTTATGTTCATCTTTACTACAGGATGTATCTATTTATAAGCTGTAAAAAATTTTTACTGTAACAAAATTTACATACAAGAAAACTTACCTATTAAAAAAAAATATATAATAAATAATTATATATTATTTAACACTTCATTTAATATTACATGAATATTGTTCTCGTAAAAGCAAAAAGGAAAAAAAAGAAAAACGAGTAAAAGAGATGAGGGCCCTTCTTCTTTATATCTCCACTAGGGGTTTTCCCGCGCTACGCGCGGATTATGGTACTATATTAATTTTTTTTTTGTATGGTAAATAATTGTTTTTAATTATTTGTAATAAATATTTTTAGAATTTTAAAAAAAAAACAGATGAGATGATTTTTATTTTGAACATAATAATTATAATATTGTTATAATCTTTTATTATTTTTCGAAACTTATATTTCTCTGCAGTTGTTGTTTTCTTAGATGTGTATACATTGTATGTATTTTCAAGTCCTATAAAATAACGAATTTTAATTATTTGTTAAAGTAAAACTTACTATTTATTAATATCCCAAAAAATGTCTATAGCTGTTACCAAAGAATGAATTCGAATAAATGTAGTAATGATACAATCATATTTGTTGTACTCTCCATTAAATCTTGGTGTTGGACGTCTCTTTTTCTTTTCTGTTGAACCTTTTGATAGCATCGATGCTTTTATCAAAGTAGAATCTAGTTGCTGGAGTTGAGGCGAGTAGTAATTTTCCTGCATGATAGTTTAAAAAATGTTTATTTTTTAAAAGTGATAGGAATATGTAATGAATTGTTCTGAATTTACCTTTATATGTTTTAGGATTGATGCTTGTCACAACTATAACTTCTTCTTTCCTATTTTTTTGGATTAATAAGCCTCGCATAGCAGATGCTTGTTCATCCCAAATTGATAGTCTAACAATTTTTTTTCTGGTTATAAATGTACATGTGTCATAAATTTGTTTTTTAAAAACCAAGAAAATAATTTTTGTTTTACTTACCTGTTTAATTGCAATCCTATTAGAACCTCTGTTTTTGCTTCTATGTTCCTCAGATTTGTTTCTTGTATTATGCGTACTCTTCCTACAACATCTATATAAAGAAAGCTAAGTGTTTATTTAGTAATTTTATAATGTCATAAAAATGATTAACAAATTATTGTGAAGTATTTAGGTTACCTGGTAATTGGCTTTTGGAATCTTGGAGTTTTAGAAGTTCCGCATATTTTTTAATCCAGAATGTGGTTGTAGGTATTGTTGTTATTTTTTCTTTTACTTGATCGAAAGTTGTTTCAGTTATCATTTGAATGACATACTGATGTGGTGTCAACTTGTATTTTCCGTTGTTTGGATTAACCACGAAGTTTGAAACTCCATATATTTCTCCTTCCTGAAGAATTTCTTTTTTTCCTTCCGCATACGGGTATTTAATTTTTGCTTCTATCATATTGCCCTGTTGGATAGTAAGTTATTTGTATATAATATATTTTAAATAGTTTTGTTCTAGTAGAGGTTGTGTTTACCTTGATGTCTGTGAATAATAATCATATTCCCAACTTTTTATCCTTTTGAGTGTAATCTTCTATCTCCCACATTCTGATAATTTGAATTATGATTTTTTTTTCTGTAGATGCCCAATGTAAATTCTTCTAAATCATATGTTTTTTTTTTTTTTGCTTCTTCTTCCTTCCTACAAATATTTAAGAACAACATTAATTGATATGTATTTTGTTATTTGAAGGGAAATATAAAAATAAATGTCATGTTATTTGAACGAAAAAAACAGCCGTAAAATTGGAAGATCAAAGAACCAAAAAAAAAACAATTAATTTCCGATTGCGACACTATATTTTGTCGCGGGTATATAAGTTTTTTTTCGTACTTATTTGCTATGAATAATTATTTGAGAGTTTGTTTGAAATGGAATGGGGGCTTAATGGTGCAGTGATAATAATATACATGTTCCCATTTTTCCTTGATCGTATGTGGTGCTAACCCATCAGTTTGTAGGTGGCTTGGAGAGTTAAACTGATTTGTCAGAACTACCTGTCATATACATATATAGAAATGAAATAATGTATGTAGACGGCTTTGGAGGAAAACTTGAGGTGTGAAAAGTAATGGGCATAAAATATATTCAATTCAATTAATTTGTATCAGTGTGTAAAAGATGGAAGGTTAGGTTGGAGTATAATATCAAGTGTATTTGTATTGTATAAGCTGGCCATATTTTTTTTTTCTCACAACATATTATCTCTGAGTCATTCTGTTAGACTGATGATGCATTCTGTGTTACATATGTAGGTGGTCGGACTTATCATATTAAATTAGATGCGTCCCTTGTTTGTTGTGTAAATAATTCAATAGTAGAGAGTTATTGCACAAACTCTCAAATTTTATTATAAAACATGTTAACATAGGAAGGAATCGTAATGATCAAAGGTCAGTAGACCTACAAATAGGGCAGTTAAGTTTGGAATGCAACCATGTGATAATACATTTGGAGTGATAGATGTGATCACAATTAAGCTTGTTCACATGTTCATCTTTTCCTAATGTTTCCAAGCAGATGGAGCATTCCTCCTTTGACTCAGTTTCACTTGGCATTCTCTTTGCTGTCTCAAAGGTGCTGATGACCAGATCTGTGTCTAGTCTTTGTAAAGCAAATCGATTGTCAGTAATAGTGAAATAGATGTCATTTGGTGTACCTTTTTCAATTTCTGTTGATTGGTGGACAGCGTTGATGAAGCAGAGTATGTAGTTAATCAGTCTTTCAGAATCAACATCTCCGATTTGGTGGTAACTAAGAAGGACTTCATAGTTTCTTCTTAAAGTTTCCGGTGTGGCTCCATTGCTTCCATATGGGGTCTCTACGTGGATGTTACTCTGGTCTGAGTTGGACCTTCTGATTGTGAGGTAGATGCAACCGCGGTTCCGTTGTGGAGAATCTGTGTTTCGTTGATATGAAAGTGTGAAAGTTGGGCGTCGTGTGTCTGCCATAATCTTTTCTGTTGTTTTTTTTTTTGGTGTTGTTAACTTCTGTGTAAAGATTTGGTTTTATAAGGCTGTAATTTAGTATCATTGAAGCGTTGGGTGTAGTGGTAGTGTTTCATTGGAAGCTATATTTTGTAACGGTTTCGTCAATTATGTGTTGTAATTAGAGGCATTTATCGGGGGAGTAATGATTTTATAGGAACGTTTCTTTGGCATACGGAAGATATAATGCAGTTGGCATAATACATTATTGGGGTTTTTAAATTAATCTTTTTTTTTAAAAAAAGTTAGTGATTGATGTTATTTTTAATTAATAGTTTTATTTGAAAACAATAATCGTTTATTATTGTAGAACTTATTTTTTAATTTATGTTTTAAATTCGTAAATGTTCAAATTTTAACTAATAAAAGTCAATAATTAATATGGTTTGGTTTGTTTTATTTTTCTGGTTTTGAAAAACTTTTTAATTTTTATTTTTTTTGTAGGTATTATTTTTTAATTTGGATACAACTATTAATAATTTTATCTTATTTGCATGACTTGAATTATATTCTCTAAATTGATTTCATTTTAAGTTTTTTAAAAAGTGTCAAACATATGAAATTATGAATTTGTGAAAGTCTTGTGGTTTTAGTTTATGTAATCTTTTGATGTAATATTTTTTTCTTCTTTTATGTTTTTATATATTTTTCTTAGAGAACAGAATATTAAATCATAGGTAATTATTTATTAGACATACTTAACAATTAGAAGCTTATTTTATTGTGATTTTTTTTTGGTTGGAAAGTGGTAATAGGGTTGAACAAATTTCTGCAATAAGCTGTTTAAGACTGGTACTCTTCCTTTTCAATCTTCATATGGTATTTGCTTGTGCTGCTTCTTTGTTTCTTCTGAACCAGCTGTCAAATTTGGAGTTTGTCCTCTCAACTTTTGGGGGTTCCTTCTCATCCGTCTCTTCAAATTCTGCCTACGAAACACAAATTCTTTGTAATCGACAAAACACTGAACAGGAATTCCACGTTTCCATCTGCGTGCTTATTCGTTATTTGTTTGACTTAAAATAAGAGACTACATACTTTAGTCTCTGATCAGTATAGATAGATATACACAAAGTTGTTGTTTGAATTGTTTGTCTTCAAAAAAGATCTAATGAAGATAAAACTGCTCTTACGCTCTACTTGTCTGTCCAGTTTCAAATAAGTCGAACGAATTGTAAGAAATGATTTATTGTTTAAATCGTTAAAATTCAAACATACAATTAAACGAATCATTTGTCATTTCGTTTAGATCGTTACCTTTGTTTGTTTATTTTCTGAGTTTGGAAAACTTTGTGGGTTTTCCTTGAAGATCATTATGGTGTTGTACTGTTTCATTTTATTATTTTCTTCTGTCTCACTGTTTCTGTCTTTCTCCGAAATGGTTTCTTTATCGCATATGACATATTCCTGGAAGATGCAGAGAATAGTGTGTGGTTAGTTGTTGACTTTGAAATTAAGAATGACAGTAGAGTATATGTGAATTCATAAACCATTTAATGGCATCCTAAAGAGAGGGTTCTAATTACAGTCTCCTGACGTTCAACCACAAACTATAGGCAGCTGTAAGAACTGCGTACATATAGATACACATATATGATCGCAGAATGTAGACGATTCGATGGTGATTTAGCATGCATATGATCGCAAGAGAGTTCAGATGCAATGGATTTATTTCAGTTAATCACTATGGGTCCGGCACATGACAAATGCAAACTGATTTTCTATCTGCACTTGGCAACAGAAGAGCAAAAAATAAAGCAAGGTACAACAGGAATGAAATTTACTTATTTCAAATGATAAAGAAAACCAAAAAATCTTAAATTGAAACAAAAGTCAACACGTTCTTATACAATTTACAAATCTAGAAACTAACATAAAGAAACAATAATTCATAATAACTCACAATCTGATAAAGTCTGAGATAGACCTCAAGGATTGGTGGAGATGATCTTTTTCATCTTTTGCATCATTACTTTATTCAGGCTTTGCAACCGAAAACTCAATTGAAAATATAAAATGCACCAGCTCAATATAAACAATTAGACAGATGAGGAACTATATAAGCAATTTGGGAAAAAGTAATATACAATATCAGACATTAGTTGCGGCTATTATATCATAGAGGCAACATTGAGTCTTTTACTTGCACCAGCTTCAAATTTTTGGTGTCTCAAAAGCTACTCTGGTCTTTATTGTTACACAAAAGTAAATCATTATATAGAAGCATGACTACTTAAGCTCTGAATTTTAAAGCAGACTTTATAAAATACAAACTCATGGTAATTAAGACGAAGAAAATCATCTAGGCCTAAGCAACATATTTTAATAGGTTTTCCAACCACTAAACAAACCAACCGAAAATCTAATAACAATTGAAAACATATGTTTATGGTTTCACTTAATCGAGAGAACTTCATCAATCACATGCATTCGTGACTAAATCAATCAAATCTTCTTTTAGAATGAGAACAAAACAAATGGGCAGATCAAACGGAATAAGGTTAACAATGGATAGATGGGACTGAAGCTATGCAAATAGAGCGCAGAGAAGAAGACAATACCTGTTCATCTATTAGGAGGAGCTCAAGAGCAATGAGAAGACCACCTTTCGATGGATTGCGGGCCTCCCAGAAATGAACCAAGCGGAACACTAATTTCTCTTCAGAGACACCAGCCTTGATCGAATCAAACAGAGTTGCCATTTGCGACGGCCCGGCAAGTGCAGGTTTTTTTGTTGTCTTCGCCATTGTTGGTGTGAAAATGATTGAGGATTTTCGGGGAGTGAGTAGCGTCGAATGGTGGCCATAGTATTTATATAGTGAGTGGGGAGAAAGTGAAACGACGGCTGGACGTTCAGCTTGGGATTAAAGGATTCATTTAGGGGTTAAACTGAAATCTTCAACATTAAAGCTTGGCGGAGGAGGAGATGAGGAAGAACAATCGTCAGGGTTAAAATATCGGGGGGGGGAGACGAGAGAATTGTAGATTTCATCGAAACATATGGACTTGTTTCTCAAAGTCTGTACAGTTGGGCCACTAAAGGGCCACAACCAATTCCCATCTCAAATGGGTTTGTAAGAAACCAAATAAATAAACAGATCTAATAACTGGAAGATCAAGTATGGGCTTTGAAATATGCAATGAGTGCAATCAGTTATGGGTCACGTATGGATGAGTGCAATGTAAAAATAATTGACAACTTAGATAGGGTGTGACCTGGATTAAATGTACACGTGGACACCCTAAAAACACAGGGAGGCAATCCCTTTTAATAGAGGAGATTTTGTTTCTTTTTCTTCAGCATCTCTCCACCTACAAGAATCAATATTCTTCCTTACTCTCCGGAGCACCACCACCACCCTCTACTTCTTCCCCTCTATTATCTTCACCATTAGACTCATTCACCAACCACTCTTTCCTTGCACCTTTCTCTTCCGCTGCACTTGCTTTTGGATTTCTAGCTTTTACCGTCGATATCTTCTAGACTCGCAGGTAAAAAAAAAAAGGGAAAAGTTCGAAACCTGAAAAAATGGTAAAAAGAAAAAGGGAAAAATTCGAAACCTGAAAAAATGGTTTGATGGTATATGCTTTTTCTGCATCGATTAATTAAAATCCATTTTTCTATTAAATAAATTGGAAAAAAAGTTTATTTAGATTCAATCGCGTGTTTCTGATTTTAATTAAAAAAAAAAATTGTCCTGAAATATTTTGATCATTTTACCCTTTCCAAAACATTTTTATCATAAAAACTAAAAACTGTACTAAAATAGAATTACTTTTAAAAAACAAAAAGTTAAAACTTACAGCACATAAATTTTAGTTTTATAATAATTGTTATGTTAATGTGATAGTAAAATGTATAACACGACATTCTCAGGGAATGAGAGAAGTTTGAGGGTCAAAGTCAGTATAACCAACATCAAATAGACAGAGGCCTTCAGATGGAGCCGGAGGGGCTGTGGCTCGTCTGCATGAAGCTTCTAGCAGTTTTAACAATGCATCATTTTCCGCACCAGCAGCAGCTTCTCGGATTGATGTTGCTACAAGAACTCGAACCATCTGAAATTTACACAGACATGGTTTTAGTAGATTTTTAGGCAATGCAAAACCATGGAGACGAACAGATGAGGAAGCTACTAGGAGAAGACGACACGAGGCATAAAATACTTTAAACGAAGCAAAGCAACATAGACAGTAAAATACGACACTTTCGGGATAAGATCACTAGATCAGACAGTAAAATACGACACAGAGACAGTTTTTCACTTCTGTTAAACTTTTCTTTACATGAAACCTAAGTTTCTCCAACTTAGGTGCAAGTTGAAGCTAATATTAGGCTTAGAGTAAATACCTTGCGGAGAAATCTGTTAGCGACAAGCTCAACGCACATCACCCTTCTTCCTTCCACATAGTCCTGGTACAATTCATCAAAAGACGTCACACATAATTTCATGTCGGGAGCATAATGTACTACCTAATCGCACCTATAGGACAAACTTGTAATGAACAAGAACTCACAAGAAGGGTAAATCGAAAACCAAGAAGCAATACATTTTTGTGTGTGTCTATCAGTCAGTAGCAATGATTAGATGTAATACTGATACACCAAAAACGTACACCATATAAATGTTTAACAGCTACTATCATATCTACAAATAGAAACTATGGTGTGGAATAACAAGTGGCCTTAGACTGATAGCGTGTGAAGTAAAGAAAGGATATCTAATGAGAGAATATAATCGAAAACTTACAGGACAGGACAATCTAATCTCGGCTGCCCGTGCATGGTACATGAAACATTCTGTAGGTGGACCTCTGCAACATCATGATAACACAAACCATTTAGACTAAAAAGTTATGCCAATGTACACTTAGTCAAATAACTAGAATAAGCAAGCTAATTTCCATGATGGTAACATTGACTTGTGTGAGCTCTTACTCGTTTCTTGCAGCTTTTGTATCACGCGCAAACATCTTGTAGGATAATAGTTTCCCTTGAAGCTGCTGTAAGAGTTGATCAACCTTGCTTACACTGAAATCACTTGGTTTTTCTACTACTTCAAGCCCGTTCACCTTTCCTGTTTCCTCACTTTCAAGCTCATCATCCTCGCTCACTCCTTCGGTATTCTCTTCACTTAAGAGCCCATTTATTTGCTTTCCGTTGTTCTCATCAAAGATAAAGTTCTCAGGATTCTTGCCACTCTCGCACAATGGCTTAGCATCCAAGGGAAAGATATACAAGTAGCGCCTCCATTTTGCAGAAAAATTTGGGTGAAATGCTCGGGAAACCTGTAGTTTCAATTCATAGTTTCGTAAATGCAATTAAAAAAATTCTTTTTTTTTGCCAGATAACAAAAGAATCATACTAACAAGGCTTCAATAGAAGTATACCTTAGAGATTGACACAACCTTAAGTTTCCCAGAAGCATCTTTATTTATAGCATCTTCGATATCAATGGGTTCAATGTCTTTTCTCCACGTATCTAAAAGAATTTTTAAAATTAGACAATATATCTCGTAATGGTTTACTGTTAACTAGAGTAAGAACCTACTCTCACGAGGAAAGAGTCATGCATAACACAGATGCAAACGTTATTTTCTTACTTATTGGGTTACTTGGATTAAACTACATTTTTAAGAATCTGAGTTTCACGTACAGAAAGAACAAACTTGATTAAGAGCAGACACTCCTTTGTCGGTTCTTCCAGCAACAAGTACACGGCCTTCTAATGGTTTACATTTTTTCTTGAGCAGTTGGGCTTTCTTTTCATCAACAAATTCCCCGAGAGACTTCTCTACTACACTTTAAAAATCACACAACTCTAGAACAATCAGGTTTTTTAGGAAAATGAGCAAAACACATAAGGGACCAAAGATAAGAAATGTTTGGTGCTTCTGCTTCTAAACTTTAATGAATCATTAATGTTTTTAGAGATCTTAACTGGTCGTAAACACAAAAGAAATATCAACACAATGTCTCTCTAATAAGACAGATACACATCTTCCCTTTTAATGCACGAAGGTTCTCAATGTTTTAATAAAATTCCAAAACTGAAAAGATGATACCTTACCTCTGAACAGTGTGTAAGTCAGGCTGTTTCTGCCATCCATCAAAAGAAGCTCCGTTGTACGAAAGAACTATCTTGAAATTTACTCTTTCCCACCTCCCTGTCCTCCCGTCTTTTCTAGCAGAAGTGTTCAATTCAGTATCAAGAGGCATCCCTTCAGTTTTCCCCTCATCATGGACCAAAGAATTCTGAAAGAGGAAACGGATAATCAATTTTAAGTTAGGAGGATCATACAAAGCCGGCTTGATATACTAACTGCTGCAAGAAATGATACTAACTTTGGGCTCAAACAATTTCAGAACTGAAAGTTTCCCTTCCACTGCATTTGAGTAGAAATCAAGAACATGTTGCCATGGCCTATCATACATAAACCTGAAGGTCTCTCTACAGAAAAAAAAAAATTCACACGAACAAAAAAAAAGGTAAATGATTAAGAGAAAAAATAAATAAATAAATGATTAAAAGATAAAAAGAAAAAAAGAAAAACAAATCCAAAACGACTCAAGAGTGTTCTGTTTTGGTGTAATAAGAGTCAGTTCTCAAGAACAACATAGCTAAATCATTGTCTGAATTCCTCTAATAAGCTTAAGCATTAATATCTTCTGTTATTGCAAACCTAAACTGGTCCCAGATAAGAAACTAAAGCCTTGGATAGAGGATTAAAACAACTTGAAACACAAAGAGTCAGTTGTCGTGAACAACACAGCAGCTAAGTCATTGTCTGAATATCTCTAACAAAGGTTGTCTGAAAATAAACTCAAACCTGGTGTTCCAGCGAGATTTACTGCAGGCATCGGCGTGGTGGTAATGAACATAAACTCTACTCGCCATCCTGAGATTGATTGACCTAGCCGTAGCTGTTTGAGCAGAGCTGAAGATTGGGAGATTGGTGTTAGTGACGGACTCATTGTTCGGCCTTTTTTATTGGGCTTTAGACAAACAAAACAATCCATGTTCGGTCCAATTATGATGGGTTAATGGGTAATTAGGTAATATCCCAGGATTTTAAAAAATATATATATATTTTATATTATAAAACAGAAATTAGTTGACAATTCTCTGAATGACATGTATATAAAAAATTTTGATTAAAATATTTTTTTTAAATTTTATGAAAATGTATGTAAAAATAAAAAAAAATCTATAACTGCTCTCTCTTTTTTTATAATTATCTCTATTTTCTGCTATTATGATAATTATGTAAATTTTTTATTTTTTTGTTTTAAACAAATGTGAATATAATTATTTTTTTTAAAAAAACTAATTCAAAATCATATAATTTCCATCAGCTCATATAGAGCAGGGATCATAATACTAGTCTTTTATATTATAAAGTATAAGTCAATCGACAATTCTCTAAATGACACGTAACATTTAAAAAAAATCAGTAAAATTGTTTTTTATATTAATTTTTATAAAAAAGTGTATAAAAATAAAAATAAAATTTTCTCCATACCTATTCTTTCCCACTATCTTTATAACTTTTATTATTTTCCACTATTGCGATAATCATGTAAACTTTTTATTATTTATTTTAAATAAACGTGAATATAATTCAAAATCATTTAATTCCCATCAGCATGGGTCACAAGTTTGTTATAAAACATGTGAATGTGATCAATAGTCACATTACTTCATCCCTAACCGTACATTTTTCATATATTCCTATTTAAATATTTTAGCATTTAAATACTTTTGACCCCAAATTATTCTACCTTTGCTTCCAAGCTATTGTACTAATATAAATATAGGTGAGTAACTCTTTATAAGACGTAAATTGTATGAAAGAAATAATGTATTAGATCAGTGGCAATTAGTTGTATAACTCTGTTTGGTGCTATTTATTCATCACGTTTTCATCTGCCAAATGCATTTAGGGCTTGACTGGTTTAACCGCAGCGGCTGCGGTTGCGGTTGCGGGAGTTAGCGGAAACGGATGGTTGCGGTTTTAAGTGTTATTAAGCGATTCATACGACTGGTACTGCGGTT
>OVBI01003536.1:0-11910 GCA_900406495.1 Sisymbrium altissimum | reverse complement strand
CCGAATAAACCGAACCGAACCGAACCGTTTACCCGAACTCCCAGGGCTAGTCCTTACTTATATATTCATATATTTTCTGTGAAATTAATTTTTCTTAGTGGCTTCAAGTCTTTTCTCCCTAAATTCCTTTGTACACACTTTATTATGGCATGAGTGTAGCTAAAAAAAAGATGAAATAGAATGCGAACGATTGATGACATGTATACGTGTCTAATTTTCTTAGTCAAAATCTCCACTAACTCTAACATCTTTCCTTATGATAAAATTGGTGCCTTCCAATCAAATAACCTAGTCCAGATTAGTATAATGGTTATGAAGAAAGGAGAACAGATATATAATTCAATTTGATAGCTTTTTTTATGTTTTTCTCAAATTATTTAAAAGTATATATATAGTAAAAACTAAAAAGTAACTAAACTATATGTGTCTTTGTGAGTGTGTGACTGTGTGTATACAAGATATTTATATATTATCTTGTCTTCAGAAAATTATAAGCTTCCCATGTCATATTGTCTTCTTCTCCGATGTTTGTTTTTTTTTCTGTTTGACTTTGTGTTAGTTTTATCTTTTATGGGATTTGGTCTGAAGTGTCAGTTGAGCTCATTATAAACGTGACACTATGTGACATATACGATAACGTTCGATAATTGAATATTTTATATTTTCATGTTCCTTGAAGTAATTACACTATACATGTGAGAGGAATGCTATTGGGAGATCGGTGTAGTAATTCCACAGTAAAAGTAGGTAGCCTTTTTTTTTGTAAGTATCTATTTGGGATGATTTTTCTATTGTCAAGAATCGACAAACCATAAATCAATACGTGGACTGAACTACGCCCCTTCATTGTCAAGGGCCTCAAGGCTACAATTTGGATATTACTTACAATTTTACAAAAGCTAGATTCGTGTAAGACTTTTTGGGAATTGTCTTATCCGAAAAGTTTTATCTTGTATCTAAACCGTTGATTTATTACACCTCCAATAGCACTGCTTAGAGGAAACAAAACCAGAACCGAACAACAACAACATCCCACCCAAATTCTTTCTATACAAACCGGAAATTAAATAGAAAAAAAAATTACAAAAAATATGTTCATTTTTTTTGTTTGTTTGGTTTTGGTTTTGGAATGGTTCCTCTGAAAACAAAATGCTTAATACAAAAGAGGTACCTTTTTTCTCCAGTTCATGTTTTTTCTTTTGTCTTGAATCGACAGTATGATTAGGTTGATTTGCAAAGTTAGAAGTCACCTAGTAGGTCTTGAGCTCGAGCTTCGAATAGTCACACCGTGCAAGAACTTGGCGTAGCCCAAGAAACTCAGCTTCCCATCCGAACTCCGGATCCAATCCTTGAGCAAAGGATACGCATTTGGTCCCAAACTCATCTCCTGCATATGCATAAAATCCAAGATTCATGCGAAAGGTCGTGGTTTAAAAGATCTCAGATATATATTGAAGTCCTTACATACCTCTGCAAGTTCTTGGACAGAAATAGCTCGGCTTCCTTCACGTTCGAAGTCCTCAAACGCTATTGTTGCAATCTGTTCCCATTCTTCAAGAGCCTCTAGTTGATAAACGCTAACCGCAGCCGCACAGAACTCTTCAAAATCGAGTTTCCTATGTGCTAAGGGTTGCATCTTCAATCAACAAAAAAAAAGGAAAAAGAGTATTACCG
Source organism: Sisymbrium altissimum (assembly GCA_900406495.1). NCBI lineage: Eukaryota > Viridiplantae > Streptophyta > Magnoliopsida > Brassicales > Brassicaceae > Sisymbrium > Sisymbrium altissimum. The sequence continues at coordinate 10,236 of OVBI01003536.1, read as the reverse complement.
ATGTAAGTATGGAGAGAGACTAATGCTGGGACTCAAAAGATGGAAGAGTTAGGGCATGCGTACCAAGTTTAAGATGTCAGGAAGCCTAGATTCGATCATAGCATCCGTAGCATATCTTGTCAAAGCCTGCATGTACCACAAGAGTTTGGATTACTAATCAGGGAGCAGAACAATGTAAGATTCACCCCTTGCATAATAGTTGTATCAAAAGCTGTGGTTAAACCAAAATGGGTGTGGAAATCATTCACTGACCGTAGTGAAATTGTGAAGATACAAGCCTCCATCTTCTGGTTCCAGGAGCATGAACTGTGCTTTTAGGAACACAAGCTCCTCTTCGGGTATAGCTTTGGATAGAGACTGTGGTACAAGTGAAAGCAAAGTAAAGACATATACAAGACTCATAATCAACTCAAATGTGATTATATTCCTAAGTAAATTGTTAAACTATTGACAAGAACTTAGAGACTTGGTAAGAAATGGATCTGATACATTTGGTCACATCTGCTATCATATTTGCAAGGGTAAAATATAAGATTATTGTCGAAGTTAAAAGATTATATTAAACAATTACCTTAAGTGCGGCTCGTCTGAAAGGAGATGCACGAATGTAAGACCTCACCAATTTGTAGATCGAGAAATCAAGAAGCAAACCAGGGTTTTCATCTCGAAGCCATGGATGAGCTGCATATTTTAACCACACTCAAGTTTTCATTTCGCCATTTAATGTCTCTAGTTAGTTTTAACTACTGATGGTAAGGAGCATACCTAAAGCTTGAGCAGCTGTCATTCTTTTCCTATGGTCTTTGTTCAAAAGCCTTTTCACAAAGTCTTTGGCAATAGGAGATATGGAAGGCCAAGGCAAATCCTCGAAATTAGGGTTCGCTTTAAGAACACAGCGGAATATCGCAGACTCAGTTCTTCCGTAAAAAGGTCTACTTCCACAGAGTAATATGTAAGATATGACACCAATGCTCCATATATCTGCTTCAGTGCTGTAAGATCTGTGGAGTACTTCAGGTGCAACATAGTATGCACTTCCTACCACATCGTTGAGACGCTGATCTGATTAAAAGATTAAAACAAAACGCCATTCCGTTCTTTGTCAGTTCCCAAAGTAAAATTCTAGAAGCAAAGTTATGTATAAACAAAGACATAGATCATTACCGAATCTAGAGAAATCAGACAAGCCAAAGTCTATGACCTTGAGTATTGCATCCTCATTTTTGCTCGTAAAGAGGAAATTCTGGATCCACGGAGTATAAGATATGTTTAAGAAACAAGCAACAGCGAATTATTATAATATAGACAGTGGTAGAAGCAGAATGTGTACCTCAGGCTTCAGATCACGGTGCACAACACCTTGAAGATGAAAAAAAGCAGTTGCAGATAACATCTGAACAATAATTCGCTTAGCATCTGCTTCAGGGTAACGACCTCCTCTGCAGTAAGAAAGCGACAGTACACGTTTATACTCCATATTCAATACTAACAGATACAAAAACAGAGAAAGGAATAGATTTGGTTTACCTCACCAAAATTCTGTCCAATAGCTCTCCACCTTCGCATAACCTGGAATCATATTGGAGTGTAAAATCGAATATCAACATCTTAAACCAAACCATTTCCGAAATTTTTCTCATACCACTGGTACTATTACAAGCTCCACTGTTATTGCTCTATAAGAAAATTACTGAAATGAGATAGAGAACTTTAAGCAACAAAAGCAGCCATCATCATTAGAGAATATCTAAACTTTGTCCTATATAACCCAAAAAATCTTAACTCAAGGAGATTACCATTAACTAAACAGAGACATACTTACTCCATAACAACAAAGACATGGTCCGCATCCTCAAACACATCGTAGAACTTAACCATATGCCTATGCCCAGACAGAGCTTTCAGCAATTTCACCTCTCGACGAACATCTTCAATCGATAGTGCTGATGTCATCTGAAACGCCACAACAAACCCCAAAAATTCATCATCATTATCCAATAAAATACTTTTGATACATTGTATCAACACATTGATCATCATTAGATGTTCCAAAAGTCACAAAGATTATGTTGATGAAATAGTGATTATGGTGGGGATCACATTGTCACAAAACATGTGAAGACACAGAGAGAGAAAAAAAGACAAACTTTGGCTTTAGCGATGATTTTGACTGCAACCGTTTGTCCTTTGATCTTCCCTTTCTTGGCTTTAGCCCAACAAGTATGACCAAAATGCCCTCGACCAACCTCTTTCCCAAGCTCATACTTCCCTTCGAAGTTCTTGGAGAACCCGAAATTCTTATCCAACCTCTCACCAACTCCGCCTCCGCTTCCGCCGGCTCTTCCGTGATCAACTTCCTCACTATCCTCAGGGATCGGACCATCACGAGGATGAGGAGCCGTACCTCTACGCCGTCTAAGAGCCGCCATGATCGGTTTCGCAGGTGAAGGAGGCGGGAAAGGCCATTTAAACTTTCTTCCCGGAGTTCTTGCCGGAGAAGGAGCTACTCCCGCCGGCAAAGGGCTTTGAAATGGACTAATGGTGTAAGGGTTGACTTCGGAAGAACCAGACGCAACCGGAGAGTTTGGTATAGACGTCTGGTGGTTGTTTTCAGACCGGTTCGGAAGCTGTGCGGCTCCGGCGGGGATATCACCGTCGTTATCTTCGACGGCGGAAATGTTCCGGCTGTAACAGTGACCCATAGTTGCCGGAAACGTTGAAGTCAAATGAAAAATTTGATCGGTTATAAAAAGTCAAAGCATCGGACGGTGAGGAGACGAAGTTGAATAGTAGGAGTTTGAACGAACCGGAGGAAAATAATAATAATAAGGCGATGAAATGGTTAAAAATTAATTAAAATCGGCAAATTAAATTTGAGTTGGAGATTTTTAAAAGAAAATACTTATAACGGAAGAGAAGAAGGCGTTGAAAAATGCCGGTGGTATTGCTAAAGCGACAGCGGAGGAAACGTGACTCCTACGACAGCCACGTGAGCTTGGTGACGTGTGACATTGCGATTTTATTTGCCTAGTGAATTTTTGTTGTTGCTGTAATTAACTTTCTTTTTATTGATGAAACTAACGGACAACTCAATAAAAATCATTATGTAGTGTGTTAGAGAATAGATATCTTGATATTATCGAAATTAAAAGTTAATCACTCTTTGACCTAACGAAAAAGGAAGAATTATAAAACTCGTATAAGTAGAAAGATTCAAATATAACTCATACAAATATCTTTTTTAAATTTTCGAGAAAATTAAGTGACGATAGTAATAAAAGGTAAATAAGAGAAAATGTGATTTTGCATAGTTGACGAATTTTTTTTTGTACTTTCGCAAAAGAAATCAAAACATTTACGGCTACCTACTAATTCACTTTCTAATAAACCCGGGTTAAGTTCCAGTTCATACAAAACTGTTGATGTTTGAATATGTCTGATATCGAAATAGTCACGTTGTTTGAGCATTGAAGAAGTCTAAATCGAATAATTGATAAGTGTTTGGGGCAAGGAACTAAAAAACAAAAAAACTTGGGTTCAATTAAGATCGATCGATTTGTCGTACCAAAGTAATCGCTTTGTGGATATTTTTTCCGACAAATTTAATATTGGGTGAATTTTAATAAGGGTTAGTTTGTTGAATAACCAAATTTTCATATTCGATTTAGAATATAGTCCAAGTTTTAGGAAGCTAATTTTTTTTTGCTGGTCTAACTTTTTGGGGTTATCACGATATATAAAGGAAAGAAGCAGCATTGTGGTGATGATACTTAGCATTAACACAGCTGATGTTGAGAGAATAGTACGGTGAAGAAACAAGACAACTGAATCCATATAAATGAACAACTTGGGTTTGGAGAAATTATTGAAGAGTACCATAATTTGTTGTCTTATATCAGAAATTACTCTTAAATTGTTATAGACCATCAGAATTCAGAATTCTGATAAATTCTTTTATAAGTACCTTTATAAACCTTAATGAGTTCTCAAAATTTACAAATACTCTTATAAATTCATTTAAAGTCTTACAAATTATGTCCTTATAATTCTTTTTTTTTTGTATAAAATCTCATGTTATTAGTTTAAACTGTAAATTTATTATAAAGAGTTTACAAAGTCTTATTAGATTTTATTTTAAACAGATTTATAAGATTTCTTGCGCTTTTATAAAGTAGGTTATGATATTTTTCTTCAATTGAAAGGTAAAACAACAGAACATGGTTTTGGACACAAAAAGTTGTAGTTGATATAGATAACAAAAAAATATATTCTACTTTTAAAGCATTTCCATCCAAAAATATAGGAAGCAACTTTTATTATATTAGTTTTTTTTTCCTATTAGCTCTATAGGAAAAGATATATAAATGAGTAATCAAATATTATGTTTTATATAGTTAAAAAAAATATTATGTTTTATTTGGTAAAAAATAAATAAAAATCTTACATTTCAAATTTAGTGACTAAAAAAAATCAAACTACAAATTTATTCCCGAATCTCTATAATTGAAATAGAACTCAACATTAATATGCAAATAACGATCTTTTCTTAATCCATAATATTTGTCACTATCAAGTAACAAATCAATTGGATTATAATCAATTCTACATCTTTCATATTGGGAATTCAGAAAATCCAACACTTATAAATACTACTAAATGCTTAAAATCTTTAGTTGATAGTTGACTGTTATCCATTGAAAGGCTTAAACCAGATGGAGAAACTTGAACAGCAGTTCCAACTCCAACCATTTTTGCATCATCACTTAGATGATCACATAGTTTTTTTTGGTCAATATCATATATCTACATTAGGTTTATATTTTAGAAGTCCAGTGATCCATCAATTTCCTGTTCATTTATCTTTTTGCAAATATGACAAAAAAATAATTAATTAATAAAAAATTGTTTTCATAATGAAAAACATACATGATAAATATTTTAAATTATCTCTTTAATTAAATTTCATGTGTAGAGACAACCCTTCAAAACAAAAACAAAAATATAAAAATTGTATATCTGATAAATGAAAAAATGATACCACCCAACATATGAATCATATTCATTTGAGTATCCAATCGAATCATTTTTAGTTACTTTAACAAATTCTAGACAATTCGTATTATAATATCTTTCTCTATTTTTACCATATTAAAATAGTAATATTTACAAATAAACAAAAATATATGTACATTATATAAAATGATATACATACCTTCTAAAATCTATAAAATCACACACGTTGATCATCTAATATACCTGAATTTATCTGTAAATGATGAAAGCTTATAATATTTGAAAGTTAACTGAACTAATGATAAAAATGAATAATATCTATGAAAAAAAACATATCATCCACCCTAGCTACTTGGATGAAATTGGTCTCGGTTCCAAAGATATATAGAAGCATAAGAAACTTGATCTTTTGCAATATCCAATTCAAATACATTAAACCAACTTTGGACACTATGATGTAGACTTCCATTTGTAGATCTCACTCCAACTATCTAATAATCAACCCATAATTTGTTTATCTAAAACAATTTTTGTATTCGTTCTAACTATATTATTAGTAATAGTATACAAATGATTAAATGATTAGACCATTATTAAATCATAACCAACCAAATTTGTAATATAAAAAAAACTTATCATATACATAATATTAAAGTAAAAAACTGCTTACATGTATTCCACTTATGCAAAATTGGTTAATTTATATATACAAAGAATGAAAAACTAAATAGTATCGTAGATAGCACTTATGCAGTAGTTTTAAAAAAAAATTAATATAATAAAAAAACTAACAATACATCACTCTGAAAATAAACATACAACATTACATATTCTACCAAAAATTACATCCAAACATAACAATAAACACAATAGACAATAAAAATTCCATAATAAAATATTATGAATAAAAACACGAAATAAGAAAAAGAAAAAACGAAGAATCATAAAAAAATTTTGAGATCGAACGGCTACAAACATGCCAGGCACAGCTGCATAACTTAACATTTAACGACTTTTGGAAAAACTCATAATTTTTTCCTTATATATAACAAAACCGCATTCAAGATGTTCAAAGACGCATTCTAAGCTGGTCTAACCCTAACTGAGCTAGAAAGCTCCAATGGGCAAAGAATCCTCCTTACAAGATATGGATGATTACGGAAATGTCAGCAGTGAGACGGAAGATATCGATGTGGATTATTACGGAGGTTACGGCTGTAAGACCTCCTCTCTCCAAACATGATCTAATTGATAAATTATTAATGGATGATTGTATCGTAATTGTTTATGTTTTTTTTTTGTGAGCAGTGGATCTTATGACGTTCTTCTGGAACTTGGAGGACTACCCAATCCCTGAAAGTGCCGAGCTTGATTCTATTCGTCCTCGTATCATGAAAGCTCTTGCTCTAATGGGCTTTGGTGGGCATACAGAGATCGAGGGCTATGCTGACCATCTGAAATACGACGTAGATGAGTTGTGGAATGCTGGAATTTGTTGTTGCTCACTTTCTATGCTGGCTGCTTACATGCCGATGTCAATGATTTTACACGCACAATCGAGAAGGCCGCTTCGTGAACGAGTAACTCTTTTTGTCATCGCTAATCAGATCCCAGGAACCGAGTTGCACAGAGTTCAGCAGTGTTTGAAATCCAGAGACTACAAGGTTATCGTTGTTGATGACCCTTCCAAACAAGCTCTCTTTCAGTCTGCAGAATCACTCGTTGATTGCACACGCTTTCTTGGTGCACCGCAGCCTGTAAGCAGAAGTGGGAGGGCCTTTTTTAGTGGAGAAAAGCCTATAAGCACAAGGAGGTTTGCAGAATTACAAGATGAATTAAAACAAGTTTTGCTTGGTGGTGGATACAGTGCTGGTTATGCCAGTTATGTCTTCAGTCTCTGTCGAACTATTGCCATGGACCAAGAGTTGATTTTAGAAGATATCATAGGTAACGTCTTTCTCTAGATTTCTTCTGTCATAGTTATATATTTTGCATATTTATCTAGTAATTTGTTTGTCTTGCAGGGCGTGTCAGACATATTTGTCCCATTGATGATGACCTTTGTCGCATAATCGACAAAGTTCTTTGTGAAAGGGGTTTTAGATTGAATTTCTTTCCTGAACAAGACAACGCAAAACAAAGTCCATTTCATTGTGTAGAATCACCATCACTTGTTGTTGAACGTGGCTTCCTAGCCGCCACATGTGATTCTCATTCTGATCCTATCTCCAAATTCGACTTCCCCAAGATCGAAGATTTCTCCGGTAAGATCTCAATTTGTTTATTCATCTCATAGGGTAAAATATGGTTAATGGGGTCATTTAACTTATTCCATATTGTTTTATGCCTTGCAGAGCCTATCACACCCGTGGATACAGTCGTCTTCTGGGACGTCGTGGATTGTCCATTCCCTCTTTGTTCCGATCCTGATGAGATCTATCGCAGACTCGACAAAGCACTTTGTGAAAGGGGGTTTAGAGGTGAGATGACAATCTGGGCTTATGTTGATGAGAATAACGGGACTTGGACTGGTGAGTATCTGCGTAACAAGACGTGGGATTCAAGAATCTACTTTCTTCTCGGAGGTGAATTACTCTCTCTTTTATTTAAGCCCTCCAAATACTCTTGTTAATTTATATCTCGCTTCCTTTGATATATGTATATATATTTTTCCAGGGGATAAAGCCTCGAGGCTTCGTAGAATGTTAAATGACACTCTTTTATGGAAAATGGACATGCTCTCTGCTGTCGACAATGCTTATACAGCAGATGTGATCGTAGTCTCAGATCAAGTCAGAGAGGACGCAGAATTCTTCTCTATACTTGAGTATATGAGGTTGAATCGTTTCAACTCTTTCTTAGTAACTCCGATACAGCATGTCAACAAACCAGAAAGCCTTGAATGGCCCAGATTGCTACTAGATGAAGCAGTCTGTATTGGTTCCACCTGCGAAAGCTCAGAATGTAGTCCCAAAAGGCATAAAGCCGATGATGCGGCCGAATAAACACCTTAGGGAGTTGTGGATGTGCCCGTTTTGCTTGCAGACATGCGTCACAAGATCTACGGATGAGATGGTTGCATTGCAAGATTTGCTTTCCGGACAGAGAAGTCTTCGGTGGATCCCTTTTGATCCGTATCCTTGTCAATGCCTTTTTTTGTTTTGTCTTTACAGAATGGGAGAGCTAGTCTTGGTCCTCTTAGAGATACGATGTATATAATTATAATATTATACATACTAGGTGAGAATCCGCGCTACGCGCGGAATATATATATTTTTTAATATTTATATTAATTTTATGGTTAATTTGGTATTTTATAAAAATACATAAATGAATAAATCTTTAAAAATCAGAATAGATATGTTAATGATATTTTAAGTACATCGGAAACTGAATGTTAATTATGGGAGAATGCTCAATTGATAAACACAACAGTATATGATGGTTGATGGTATTTTGTAGATGATACTTAAAGGGAATAAGATATTTTCTCAAAGTAAAGTTGGTATTGTAGTAAAGAGGGGGTGGCGAAAAAAGGATGGTCTCGCAATATCATAACAATTTTAACACCTTTAAATACAGATTTTGAAGCTTTAGTTTAGGCAATAGAGTATATGAAGTATTTTCAATATTAGCAAGTAGTTTTTGCTATAGATTATTTGTACTTAGTTAATATAGTGTCTAAGCCTGATGATTGACTGGTTTTTACAATGCATAATGTTAAAGGTCTCATTTTAGGAATTTTTTATACTAATTCGGTTCGACCAAAGTGGATTAAAGAGCATTTTTAGTTATTTTTGTTCAAATGTATTTGTTGGAAAAAGGTTTTTCTATTTATTTCTTTATTGGTTAATTCCCCAAAAATATTTTTTTTACCATTTTTTTATCTTTTTTGTTTCATATTAGTTGTCTTTTTATAGATTTTTTGTTTATTTTAAATTGGTTATCATTTTTAATTTTTAATGCAAAATTATTAGTTTTTTATTTTTTATAATATTTTTTTCTGCAGTTCTTTTGTTAATGGTTGAATTCTGTATAAATAGATAATTAATGATGTTTTATATTAAAAATATAAAAAAATTAATATTTTCTTAATATGTGTGTATAACTTTAAAATGACAAATAATATAAAACAGAAGAAATATAATTTTTGATATTTGTAACTGGGGCTTCTAACTCAGTTTCAGTTTGGTCTTAGATAATTTGACCAATTTTATAATTTCTTATATTTACTTGATTGTTTATTTTTCTTTTATTGATTTTTTTTCTATTTTCTTTTTAGTCCTACAGAGAGAATGTATTCATGGTGTTTTCTACACCAACTTTTCTTTACCATTTCATACATTTTAAGTTTCATGTTGTTATTAATATCCCCAGATTCTCCATGGTTGTATCTTTGAGTACATTTTTGTCTTGTCAATTTGTTGTTGTTTTTTTTTATCTTGTAAATTTGCTTCTACTTTTTTGGGTCACCGTAAATTTGATTTCTTAAAATTTCCGTTTCTTAGGTTCTAAAACTCTAAGTTTAATACACTTTGGTTGGTGTATGATTAAACTAAATGTGTTTGTCATCACTAAATCTGTTGGGTGCCAGGTGATTCTGCTGTAGAATTTGTTGAATTACTTTTCCCTCTCGGATATCACTCCTGATTTTGAGAAGTTAACTGACTCTTTGATCGTTTGGTTAATTTCTTATATTAAAGACATCATTAATGGTCCTTTAGTAGGTAAGATATAATTCTTATTCATAACTCTTGCAACATTTTTTTTTTAATTTCATTAGTTTTCTTCCCAAGAACACAAGGTTGTACATAGACATATGGTGATAAAAAAGAAATTCATGAGATATTATGCAAGGCTAATTTTGCACAACTTTGCAAAATAATTAAAGTGTGAAAGAAAAATAACAATTTTTTTTGTCCCAATCAAATTTTGCCTCTCGTTATTTCCAATCGCCATAACAGTTTAAACAACCATTGTAGCAAAAAAATAAAAAACATTTTAAACAAGCTTAACATGACATGTGTGTTGGATTACCTCCTGGACTTGCATCGTTGTTATGTATCCTTCTGATGGGTTTATTGTGCATCTAACTGCTGCTAAACATTGTAATAAAGATTAGTGTGTGAATTTGTGAGATTCTAAGAACTTGAAAAGGGCTGTCGATATCAGAAAGGAAAGAAAGAAGAAATGAACCTTGTTACATAAAGATGAGCCAGAAGC
>OVBI01003535.1:0-11922 GCA_900406495.1 Sisymbrium altissimum | reverse complement strand
AAAAGTTGTAGTGATTTGTATTAAAATGATAAATAATCTATTATTTAAATATAATTTTTTAAAAAAATATTTAAAATTTACTATTATTGAACTTGTGATTTTAAAATATTCTCTCAAACATATTGTTATTAAAACTATTTTAAATAATAAATATTAGGAGATTTGTGGTGATTTAAAGTTGTTTTGGTGAGATTTCTTAATTAAAAAATATTAAAATCATTCATGGTTTTAGATGAAATTCTAGAATTTTTTTATTAAAATTATAGCAAGTTTACTATTTTACCTAAAAACTCATTAAAATGGGTTTTGGTTTTGGTTTTTCTAAAAATATATTTTACAGCCATTCAAAATTAAAAAAAATAGATTTCCTTAAAAATAGGGAAACTAATTTTTCAGTTTCCTGGAGATTTTATTTTATTTTATAAAACTGGAATGGTGATATATTTAATTTTTAGCTTTTAACTATATTTGAGTTATATTTATTTTATTTTCTGGTTAAAATTGATAAATAAATATATTAATAAAACATACAGATAGGTTTATTTGATAATATTTTTTTAAATTAACTTTTAAACAATCAAATTAAGCTTATTGATAAGTATAATAAAGATTTTATTATTATATATTATTATCTTAAATAATTAGAATTTGGGTTTTTTGAAGAAATAATTTATAGTTATTAAACCCTAATAATTTGTAACAGTAATTATTTTATCAGTTTTATCTCTGTTTATTATTTTTTACTATATTGATGCATATATATATCAATATTTTTAACAAAAGAAAATAAAATTAAAAATAAAAGAAGAAAATTTTATAAAAATTGAAGAGAACATTGATTTTGGTTTTTGTTTACAAATGAGTATTTATTTAGAAAACTACATTCTCTATATTTTAGGAAATCTATTTTTCAACAATTGGTAAATAAATTAGTTTTTTTAGAAATCAAAAACCAAAAAACCAGTTGAAAAACTACAAAAAAAAAATCAACACCTAATAAATTTTCAAAGAAAAGCTAAAATTCATGTTTCAGGGGTTTCTCTTCAAATTCCATGATTATGTTTTTTCCCATTTGGTATTTTGGTAATTTTGGAAATAAAATAGTAATTTATAACAATTATTTATTTTATCAAAACTAAAAACTAAAAAAAAATTGAAAACCAAAATTCAAAAATCCAAAAACCCAAAAAAAAAACGAAAACAAAAAAACTATTCACACAATCAGGTGTTAGCAGTATAGACTTGAGGACATTTGAAAATTAAAATGAACCGTTGTAGAATTATTCTACATATCCCAATAATTAAGATTTGAAACTATGCTCACAATTTAGCCGTTGATTCATAAAAGAGTAATGTCGGTTAAGATAGATCCAACGGCTAGAAAACCGTGACCCAAATTATGTAAACATACATTTTTTCTCATCAGCCGTTTTGTTTACTCTCTCTCTCTCACCTCAAACCCTAGAAAGAATCCGGACGAACGAAGAAGAAACTCATCTCTTCTTCTTCTTATTCGGAAAAATTGTCACTTGAACGAAGAAGAATCCGAACGAAGAAGAAATCCATCTCTTCTGGTAAACCCTCCTTTCGCATCTTTGTTTGATTGAAATTTTCTCTCTTGCGTAGAATTGTTTCTTAGTATTTGTCGTAACGATTAATTCGAATTGTTTAGTTTTTATTTCCGCGTAAGAATTTCGTAATATGGGATCGGATCTTGTTTTACTTCGAGATTGATTTTATGTAAAACCTAATTTGTTGTGGGATTCTCTTTGCTTGATTTTGATGGCAAAAGAAGGTGTTTGATGGCTTCAAGATTGATGTTACTCTGCCTCCTTATGTACTCAGGTTCCAAGTCCTCGAAAAAAGGTCAGTTTCCAATTAGTAATTAGGGATTCAAATTGCAATGCGGATTCATTACGGTTATACCTTTACATTTGCTAATGTCACAAAGCGTTTTCATTTATGTATGCTCATTGTAATGTTCCAAAAGGATATACATATGTTGAATTCTCCGTTATTTTGTTGTTTGATCAGTGTAGGCCCAAATTGATGGAAATGTTGTTAAAGCAGAGTTCACGTTACCAGAGAATACCCCTCCCTATTCCTAACCTGTTTCAACTGCACCAAAGAGAGATACTAAAATAAACTCTGCTGCTGACACTGACAAAGATGAATCCGCTTGGTATCCTTTGTTTCGTGTTCATTACCACTTCCGTTCACTACCTCACCTTCTATCTCTCAGCAGGGGTGCTTCCCCTAGAACGATCCCTTGCAGTCCTAGTCGAAGGCCTTCTCCTCTTCCATTGAGGTAAGTGATTTATACCGTATGGAGCTGTGGAAACCAGTGATTCATTTTTATTGTATTTGTTTTCATTTGGTGGATTCTTTCTTGAATGCGCAGATGCAGCTCACCTCCGAGAAGGACTTTAATCTGCAGACGTAGCCGATCACCGAGGCCCGCTTGTTCTCGTTCAAGGTCAATATCACCCCACAGGCCGCAGGTATGGTTAAATCCTTGTAAATTTGTCAGTGTTAGCTTTAGTATCTGTTGTAGACTTGTAGTTTCACAGTTACGACAGTACATATTGGAATCCTTGCTCATGAGTATGGTCCAAGATCCCGCTTCCTCCTGTTCTGAGATAGAAACGTATGGTGGATTCTGTTGTATTAGCTCCTTACATAGTAGTGTTTGTATATTTTAATGAAATGAAATGATCTCTTTATCTTTGTGCATTCTCTAGTGATATTAGGCTACACTTTATATAAACTTGGACTGCTTCTTGATGATGATAGGATAAGAGTGCCTTACCCTTTTCAAATGGGGACCTCCAACATTCGCTATGATGGCTATTTCATTTGTTCCCTTGTTGAGGTTAGAAACATAATTCATCTAATAAATATTTCTCTCTTTTCTGCAACAACACACTCTATTCGTTCATTCACGTGTTCATGTTCTTACTCTTGCGATTCATGTAAATAGTCCACAGGGAATTACACTGCTGTTTCCTTCTTCTTGTAGATAGTCTCTTTATGTATAAATCTCTCTCTATAGGTCACTTGATTCAGCTCTATGCGCCACTTGATTCAGTCGCGGCAGGCTTCGGTTTTTCTCATCTTCCCATTCGAGTAAGTTTGCTTTTGCCTGCTTTTTTTTTTTTTTTTGTATTTGATAGTATTATTGGTTTCTGTTTTGAGGTTTAAGAAGACCGGTGTGTTATCTTCTAGTGCTTGTGTTACCTCTATTATAGAAGACACTACCCACATACCTGTGATGCTATGTTGCTGATGGTACATTGATACGTTCCTCTTACAGGTATAAGATCCTGGCGACGACATTGATACGTTCCTCTTACATGTATTCTTTCGCTAAGGGAGGAGTTTAAGATGCTATTTGAGAGCAATAACTAGGAAATGACTTGATTTGTAACATGGTTGCAAGGGATTATGCTTTGCAAACGTGGAGCCTAACTTTGATCCGAAAGCACAACAACAAGTCTCAAGGAGTTTTGAGATCGTATTGTCAGGTTAAAACCATCTTTGCCTTCTTTCTATTGGTGTAGCTTTCTAAGTTCAATTTACACGTTTCTTTCATACTGCTTTTTGTGGGTTGCCTCCTCTCTCCCACTCTCGCTCTCGCTCTCGTGTCTCATAAGTCCCTCTTATTCTATATATATGGTTTACTAGTCTCTGATCTATGATCAAATGCCTCGGATGAGGTAATGTTAATTACCTCTCTAAGTCCCTCATGACAGAACACAAATGAGCTTGAGCTTGTCCTATGGTTTCCTAGTCCCTGATCTATAATCAAATGCCTCGAATGAGGTAATCTTAATTACCTCTCTAAGTCCCTTATGACCGAACACAAAAGAGCTTGAGCTTGTCCAATGGTTTCCTAGTCCCTGAGCTATAATCAAATGCCTCGGAATGAGGTAATCTTAATTACCTCTCTATGTCCCTTATGACCGAACACAAAAGAGCTTGAGGTTGTCCAATGGTTTCCTAGTCCCTGATCTATAATCAAATGCCTCGAATGAGGTAATCTTAATTACCTCTCTAAGTCCCTTATGACCGAACACAAAAGAGCTTGAGCTTGTCCAATGGTTTCCTAGTCCCTGAGCTATAATCAAATGCCTCGGAATGAGGTAATCTTAATTACCTCTCTATGTCCCTTATGACCGAACACAAAAGAGCTTGAGGTTGTCCAATGGTTTCCTAGTCCCTGATCTATAATCAAATGCCTCGAATGAGGTAATCTTAATTACCTCTCTAAGTCCCTTATGACCGAACACAAAAGAGCTTGAGCTTGTCCAATGGTTTCCTAGTCCCTGAGCTATAATCAAATGCCTCGGAATGAGGTAATCTTAATTACCTCTCTAAGTCCCTTATGACCGAACACAAATGAGCTTGAGCTCCTATGGTTTCCTATGAGCTATAATCAAACGAGGTAATCTTAATTATCTCTCTAAGTCCCTTATGACCGAACACAAAAGAGCTTGAGGTTGTCCTATGGTTTCCTAGTCCCTGATCTATAATCAAATGCCTCGAATGAGGTAATCTTAATTACCTCTCTAAGTCCCTTATGACCGAACACAAAAGAGCTTGAGCTTGTCCAATGGTTTCCTAGTCCCTGAGCTATAATCAAATGCCTCGGAATGAGGTAATCTTAATTACCTCTCTATGTCCCTTATGACCGAACACAAAAGAGCTTGAGGTTGTCCAATGGTTTCCTAGTCCCTGATCTATAATCAAATGCCTCGGATGAGGTAATGTTAATTACCTCTCTAAGTCCCTCATGGCCGAACACAAAAGAGCTTGAGCTTGTCCTATGGTTTACTAGTCCCTGATCTATAATCAAATGCCTGGGATGAGGTAATGTTAATTACCTCTCTAAGTCCCTCATGACAGAACACAAATGAGCTTGAGCTTGTCCTATGGTTTCCTAGTCCCTGATCTATAATCAAATGCCTCGAATGAGGTAATCTTAATTACCTCTCTAAGTCCCTTATGACCGAACACAAAAGAGCTTGAGCTTGTCCAATGGTTTCCTAGTCCCTGAGCTATAATCAAATGCCTCGGAATGAGGTAATCTTAATTACCTCTCTAAGTCCCTTATGACCGAACACAAAAGAGCTTGAGCTTGTCCAATGGTTTCCTAGTCCCTGAGCTATAATCAAATGCCTCCGAATGAGGTAATCTTAATTACCTCTCTAAGTCCCTTATGACCGAACACAAATGAGCTTGAGCTTGTCCTACGGTTTCCTAGTCCCTGAGCTATAATCAAACGAGGTAATCTTAATTACCTCTCTAAGTCCCTCATGATAGAACCCAAATGAGCTTGAGCTTGTCCTATGGTTTACTAGTCCCTGATCTATAATCAAATGCCTGGGATGAGGTAATGTTAATTACCTCTCTAAGTCCCTCATGACAGAACACAAAAGAGCTTGAGCTTGTCCTATGGTTTCCTAGTCCCTGATCTATAATCAAATGCCTGGGATGAGGTAATGTTAATTACCTCTCTAAGTCCCTCATGACAGAACACAAAAGAGCTTGAGCTTGTCCTATGGTTTCCTAGTCCCTGATCTATAATCAAATGCCTGGGATGAGGTAATGTTAATTACCTCTCTAAGTCCCTCATGACAGAACACAAAAGAGCTTGAGCTTGTCCTATGGTTTCCTAGTCCCTGATCTATAATCAAATGCCTCGGATGAGGTAATGTTAATTACCTCTCTAAGTCCCTCATGACAGAACACAAAAGAGCTTGAGCTTGTCCTATGGTTCCTAGTCCCTGAGCTATAATCAAATGCCTCGGAATGAGGTAATCTTAATTACCTCTCTAAGTCCCTTATGACCAAAAACAAATGAGCTTGAGCTTGTCCTACGGTTTCCTAGTCCCTGAGCTATAATCAAACGAGGTAATGTTAATTACCTCTCTAAGTCCTTCATGACAGAACCCAAATGAGCTTGAGCTTATCCTATGGTGTCCTAATCCCTGAGCTATAATCAAATGCCTCGGATGAGGTAATCTTAATTATCTCTCTAAGTCCCTCATGACAGAACACAAAAGAGTTTGTCCTAAGGTTTCCTAGTCCCTGAGCTATAATCAAATGCCTCGGAATGAGGTAATTTTAATTACCTCTCTAAGTCCCTTATGACCAAACACTAAATGAGCTTGAGCTTGTCCTACGGTTTCCTAGTCCCTGAGCTATAATTAAATGCCTCGGAATAAGGTAATCTTAATTACCTCTCTAAGTCCCTCATGACATAACACAATTGAGGTAATTTTATTATCTCTCTGAACTGTCCATAGTGCAAGAATGCAAATGAGCTGGTTTCCCAGTCA
Organism: Sisymbrium altissimum; assembly: GCA_900406495.1. NCBI lineage: Eukaryota > Viridiplantae > Streptophyta > Magnoliopsida > Brassicales > Brassicaceae > Sisymbrium > Sisymbrium altissimum. Next base: position 5,581 of record OVBI01003535.1, on the reverse strand, counting down.
CTGAGCTATACTTAAGTCTCGTCAGATTGGAGGTAATCTTAATTACCTCTTGAAAAGTCCCTGATACTATAACGTAAATGAGCTTGTCTCTCGTTTCCTAGTTACTGATGTATAAACAAACGCCTCATCTAAGCATGGAGGTAATTTTTCTTTCTTCTATTTCAGGTACGTGCATTTATAATTTGCTCAAATATATGATGTTTTATTTCATGATCAAGGCTTGAGAATAGAGATACATTCCTCTTTAAAGCTATCTTTATGCTTTCTTTTTTATGCAGGTACTATCGAGTAGTAAACAAACATACTGATGTTTGCGTTCTGTTTCCAAAGATTAGGACAAGAGTTTCAGGTTATTTTCTTTCCTATTTTTTTATCATTTTCAGGTTATCTTCATTCAACTCCTTTAAAAATATGCATATTGATTTTGTTTTTAATTTCTTTAGTTCTAAAAGGAACCTTTAAAAATATGCATATTGATTTTGTTTTTAATTTCTTTAGTTCTAAAAGGAACTATGTATATAGAAGTTTGATATCTATGCTGCTTGAGTTATGTTAAAATTTCTTTAATTTGATGTTGCTGAATCTCTATTTTTGCTTTAAGATATTGTTTTTATTTGCTTGTGTAGATTTCTATGTTGAACTTATTTGTTTGCCTACGTAGTTTAAATCATTCTATAGTATATAATTTTCTCTCATAATAAAAAACTGATTGTCGAGAGATGTTTTGCTTTTAATGTGTTTGTCATATTAGTAATGATGTATGTAACGAGCTTTGATCCCTTTTTATATCTCTTGTGTCGGTGTTATATATGTTTCTGCAATTCTGCTCATATCATTTATGGATCTGATTGCGAAATTAAGTCTTTTTTACTTTTTTTTTTCTGTTTCACGCTTTCTTTATTACATTGTTTCTTATGATTAGTGATTGCTACAGTATTTTCTTGGTCTTGTAAATCTTTTGGCATATGTACTTTATTATATTTCATGTTAGGTTTTTTAGTTTTGTTATTTCTTTGTGCTATTCTTGTTATTGTCTCACCTTAATTTTTTGAGACTTACCCAGTCTTATGAAATCTTAGATGTTGTTATTTATGTTACAAAGTGCAAACATCGTCATATATTACTTGTTTCTGTGTTTTTTTTTCTATGTTTCATGTCTATGCTCATATCGTTTATAGATGCGGTTGGTAAATTTAACACCTCTAAACTTGCTATTTTAACAATTTCTGTTTGTCAAAAATGTCTTGGAGACTTGAATTAGTGAGACTAAGTATTAATCAGTGTTTTTAGTGACACGACCTTATTTCAGATTCAGTCATACTTTGCAATTTTTTTTCCTTTTCATACGTTTGCATTCATGTCATTTGGAGTTTATTGTTAAGTTCAGTGATCTTTTATTTGCTAGACTAATAGCTTTGTTAGCTTTTGTGTGTCCAAGTTTCATATTACCATTAATCATGTCTCATTCATGTCTATTCTTTGCATCATAAGTTTGTGATGAAAGAATTTTTGTTGGTATTTGCTTCTCTTATTTAGATTATTCGTATGGTTTATCCTTTGCATCTTCTTGTTCATCTTGTTGGTATTTGCTTTGTTTTTCTTGTTCCAATTAATCGTGTAGCTTATCATTTGCATCATGTGTCTTTGAAATCATCACTTCTCTGTTTGCAAATTTATTCCATGTTGAAGTCATCTTGTTATGGGTGTTGTGTCCTTGGTTGTTTGGAATTTTTCGTTGATGAAATATCGTAGAAGAATTAGTTATGTTTGTGTTATTGTGAAATGAATGAATGAAAAACGAAGGAACTGAAATTTCAAGGTAAATGAAATGATATATAAGAAATTTAGCCGAAATTTACCAATTTTAAGTCAAAATCAAAGCTTTTCTTTGGAAATGAACTGACTAAATCTTTTTCAAAACCAAAACCAATGAGTCGGATTTTCTAAATTGAATTTTTCTCTTTTTGGAACTAAACCAAATTACTAGACTTAATGTTCTCAATTCCAATCTCAAACAAAATTATTTCCAAACCAAATCAGCAAATCTAATAGAGTTGTCTCTATTACCTTTGTTTATAAAGACAATTTTCATGAGCATGAAAAAGAACCTTAATCTGCTAGAATCCCACTCTGCAAAACTCTTTATTGACATTCAGCTAAGCATAACTTGGTGCAAATTGTTCGTTAGAGTTCTGTATCTGTTCAGTCTCTTTTGTTGTTATCAATATGTTTGAAAAGCTGCTCAAGCATTGTTTTTTATTACTGACATATTGTCTTTTGCGCACACTGTTGCAGTTTAGTTAACTCGTGTGAGAGAAGAGTGTGATGAGCTGTTTTGGTTGGTGTGGGACTGATGACTTTCGTAAAGCTGATGACTCCGGACCAATGCCACCGCACAACTCAGATCCTATATCATTACTTGTCAATGTTTCTCCTAGTGTCCATCCTTTTGGCTTCTAAGTTAACGAGATTTGAATTGTTCTAAAGGTTACACTGGAAGCCATTATGTAAGAGCTAATCCACCCATGAATCATCCAGTAGTTCAGATGCAGCCTATTGATGTGGCAGCCATTCCAGCGGATGAATTGAGAGATATAACCGATAACTATGGTTCAAAGGCCTTGATTGGTGAGGGTTCATATGGAAGAGTGTTTTATGGTGTTCTTAGAAGCGGTAAGACAGCTGCCATCAAGAAACTTGACTCTAGTAAGCAGCCAGATCAAGAATTTCTTTCTCAGGTAGATATTATAAAGCACATCGTTGCATTTTTTATGGGCCTTCATCTCTTAGAATATGTGTCCTATGTGCAAATGGTCCCGTATCAAAACCATTCCTTTGGGAATGTTCTGTCTACTTTTGTTTTGTTGCTGACTTTGAAACTTTGACAGATATCAATGGTTTCGAGATTGCGACATGAAAATGTTATTGGGCTTATGGGGTATTGTGTTGATGGCCCTCTCCGTGTTCTTGCTTATGAATATGCTCCTAAAGGATCTCTTCATGATGTTCTTCATGGTGAGTGATTAACGTAAACCATTGCTTGGATATGGATTAGTCACTCAATACTTGAACATGTGGAAACTGTGATACATGAGGAAGAAATTTAACGAAACGTGGTGTCTCTTTGGTACAGGCCGAAAAGGTGTCAAAGGAGCACTGCGAGGTCCTGTTATGACGTGGCAACAGAGAGTCAAAATCGCTGTTGGTGCAGCCAGAGGACTTGAGTACTTGCACGAGAAGGTGAACCCTCAGGTTATCCACCGAGACATCAAATCCAGCAACGTGCTTCTGTTTGATGATGATGTTGCCAAGATTGCTGATTTCGATCTGTCTAATCAATCCCCTGACATGGCTGCGCGTCTTCACTCAACTCGTGTGCTAGGAACTTTTGGCTATCACGCTCCAGAGTAATGCTCTTCTTATATACTTTATTCCATCTTCAGTTAATACAGTGGCTAGAACACGTCTTCCTTCAATAATGTTTAGCTATCGTGGTCTAATTTTAAGAGGCACTAATGGCTTGTTATTTTTTGGCCTTGCCCAAACGCTGTACTCCACTTGCATCTCTCCTCACTGATGAATCTAGAGATTAAACATTTTGGGTTCATGTCCAGGTATGCAATGACGGGAACATTGAGCACAAAGAGCGACGTGTACAGTTTTGGAGTTGTTCTGCTGGAGCTCCTTACAGGTCGTAAACCAGTCGATCATACCTTACCTCGTGGACAACAAAGTCTAGTGACATGGGTAATGTTTAGTTCAGTCTTCTCTGCTTCTAATTCTGGTTTGCTTGCATTAATAAGAAATGCTTATTAAAAGACCATTTGCTTACTCAAAAATGACGGAAAATGTTGAAAACCTCAATGAATAATGTTAATCAAATAGTATGGTTATTTTGTGTTTGTCTCAGGCAACCCCTAAACTGAGCGAAGACAAGGTGAAGCTATGCATTGATGCAAGACTACTTGGAGAGTACCCTCCCAAAGCTGTTGCCAAGGTATTAATCCCATATCGTTGCCTTTCTCTTCTCTTGTTACATTGCAGCGTAAAATATCTAACTTAGGGTTTAACTTGGAAGACTAGTTTTCTCTGCACTGAGATTAGAATCACAGTAGAGAGACGTCAAGTTCTGATTTTAGCCTTTCTTGCAAATGCCAAAGAGAGGAACGATAGTTATTGTCCACATTTTTGTATATGACAATTGAGTCTGGTTTTACATTGTCTTATGATGATCAGCTAGCTGCAGTGGCTGCACTCTGTGTGCAATATGAGGCAAATTTTAGACCAAACATGAGCATTGTGGTGAAGGCACTTCAACCTCTTCTAAACCCTCCTCGCTCTACCTCACAGACTCCGCATAGGAACCCTTATTGATCCAATAACCAGCCAAATCACATCTGCTTCACGATGATTAATCAAATGTATAGTCATTTTGTTTTGTATTGTGTAAATTTCTGGGAATATAAGGTTCTTGTTCCTATATACCTTTATCCCATTAACTCTTCATTCAAGTCACACTTTTGGAGTGTTGGTTTATGTATGTCTCTATAACTTTCTGTATTCTGTGATGTTAGTTACCGAGTGGGAAAACAAAAAAAAACCAAATTTTGTTTGTTTATCGTTAACTTACACATGACTTAACAAATCTTACTAATCAATTTTGATAGAACCAAAAATTAAATGTGATACTACTATATTTGTCATTTTTCAGTAACGAATGCCTTATGGTGTTAATTTACATTAATTGAAGTTGTTTGCTAGTCTTGGCAAAGGTTAGTAACGGGTCTAATGTTCAAATTTAAATGCTCCAAAACCAAACGGTCCAAATCATTTTTTTAATAAATGGATTTTCCTTTTTTTTTTTTTTTCGGGTCTTCGAATTTCCTTTTTTTTTTTGCAATTTCTCAAAATTTCCTTTTTTTGCAATTTCTCAAAATTGCCTTTTTTGCAATTTGTCAAAATTTCCTTTTCTCCGAAGTCTATAAATGTCTGTTGCGATATCCGAACTCACTCTCTATCTCAATTTCTCAATCTTTCTTCTGTCTCGATTCAATCTCAATTTCTTTTTGCTACAATTTCCATATTCCTAAACCCTAGAAAAACGCAAAAGTAAGAAACGATGCAATCAAACGAAGAATTCATCAAGTTTCTTGGGGAAGGTGCTTACGGCTACGTGAATCTCGTGAGATACACTAACTCCGACGGGTCTTCTTATCTGGCGGCGGTGAAGAACTCTTACGACGAAGACTACGACTCTCTTCAGAGAGAGTTACAGGTTCTTGTCGAACTCAGGGGTTATCCCGGAATCGTCCACTGTTTCGGAGACTGTCTTCAAGAAGGTCTCAGCTCTTCTGGAAACAGAGTCCATAGGTTGCTTCTCGAGTACGCTTCCGAAGGTAGTTTGAACTCTTTCATGAACAACTACGCCGAGAGAAAGCTGCCCGAACCGTTGATCAAAGCTTTCACGCGGATGATTCTTGAAGGTTTGGTCTCGGTTCACGGCCACGGTTACGTTCATTGCGACATCAAGCCCGACAACTTACTTGTCTTCCCTTCTTCTTCCAAGAATCAAGATTCTTCT
>OVBI01003533.1:0-11924 GCA_900406495.1 Sisymbrium altissimum | reverse complement strand
CCGAACTTTTCGGATCCGGAACCGACCCGAATATCCGAATGCCCAGCCCTACCACTTACCAAAACTCGCAAATTGTTTGAAGTAAATAGACCATAGTTTATCACACGAATCAATCACATTAATCATCGACCATCCATTACTAATTAAATTTCTCACAGATTGTCTCTACGTCCAGCGTTATTATCCAATTGGACAAAACTCGGATAGCGCATTTTTCGAATCGACTTTGATTCGATGTGTTGTAGTTCTTCATCATCTTGGTATGTGGTGCTTACACTCGAATATTGGATGCTTTCACCGTAAACTCTCTCAAGAATTAAATATAACGAGATGGAAAAGATTATGGTTATAACAAATAAGCAGCTAAATTCAATGTTGACCAGCGATTTGGCTTTCTGTAAAGCCTCCTCGGTAGAACACTTAACCATGTTGTGACTTTCGTCTACATGAATAAGACATCCCTTAGGGGTCAAACTTGGTGTGTAAAGCATGTAACCTGTGACTATGAACCAAACCCCTTGGAAGGCTATGCTTGATGATTTCACAAAGCTCACTAGAAAACTCTTGGGTATAGCAATTCCTGTTTGATATCGAAAAAATTATAATTAGTTATTAATTTGAAACCAATGCGCTCTATTTAATAGGTATATATCCAAATAGTTTTTTAAAAAAACATCAAACATGAAATTTGAAATATATGTACATATATATTGTACTATGATAAATAAGCTTTGGTGTTCAAATATGATATATGTAATAATATTACAGTTGACAAAAAGAAAATATGATACATGGGTTGCTTCCTCTCCCAAGGCCGGTTCTGGTTTGGCCCAGCCTTGGCCGCCACAACATCACTGGCCGGCTATGTACATATACATATAATTAAATATATGTATACATCTGAGAGTAAGAAACGCTCTATATATATATATATATGTTTTGGCTCTTAGAACAATACCTACGAGAGTGGTGAGGAGAGAGACCAAGATGATTAGCTGGAGGATCAAATGGTACTGTGCTTCGATGCCCATATGATCGGAAGAGTGAAAATGGAAAAGAAAGAGCTCCTGAGCAAAAGCAGCCGCTTCAGCGAGGATGGTTAGCCCATGGGCTCTAGATTGTGCTCGATCCAGGACTAGTGCGAAAACCGCATAGACTAAGAAGAAAACCGCGATAAAGGAGTGTTCCAAGTCGCTGAGATGGTTGGGAAGAATGGAACCGTCGTATGAGTCAAAGAGTTGGTGTCTTCTAGTTACAATGCTAAAGAGCTCTTTGGCTATGGAGGTTGAAGAAGAGAGCATAATTATGTAGAGCTCTAAGTGTCGGAGTTTGGAAATTGGGAACCATGATGATGAAGTAAATGTGTTTGGGTTGAGACAAAAGAGTTTTATGTTGTTAAATAAACGCCATAAGCCAAGTAACAAGAAGACAAAACCTGGTGCTACATGTCCCACAAGTGTTCCCATGTTCTGGTATGTCCCAGCTATATTAATCTCCAAATCTCTTGTAGTGTTTATGTAAAATTCACAATGATAATTTTGGTGATTTATTCTACCTTTCGTAGTTTATAGTTTGTAGGATTAATGATTGACAAATGGAAGACGTAAACGGAAGTTTCTTTCTGTTCAAGACTTCTGTGCTGTGACTCTTGTGAGCGTATATTTTGGATTAGTTACAAAGTACACGTCACGCATATATAATATACAGTATGTTTAATACGTGATCTCGATGATTCTTTCTTGGTTTTAACTCCTATATTAGAATCTTTCTTCCGAAAATTATATAATATACATTAAGAACATATTTTTTTAACCGGTTTTTTGTGCAACGACATGTTTTTTAACCTCCACATGAAAATTCGAACAAAAAACTAGCAATATTGGATGAATAATTCAGCACCGGGACTCTTCAACATTTCAACTCCCCCACCTTACAGTGCCGGTCAGAAGTTGTATGACGCCTAAAGCAAACCAAAAAATTGATGCCCTTTAGTTATAATTTTTTTTTGCATTTTTAATATATATATAATGAATTTATGATATGTTATAACAAAAATAAAACATTCATATTTGTAACATTCTATATAGAAGTAATAGAACAGATTGTTAGCTCACTTGCATAATATTACTATTGTTAGTTGACGCATGCTCTTAACATAATAAGTTTAAATTATACAATCACACTTTATCCTTCTAATAGATTATAAATTTTGTACAAGTTGGAATGAAAATAAAAATATAAAGAAAAACCTAGATTTTCTTACTTTTCCACGTCTCGATCTCTAAAGATTTTACCCATCTGGACAAAACCTGGATTAGTCTTCTTCAACGACTCGATGTCTTCTTCAGCTTGGTCTTTAGTCGTTAGACTTGAGTATTCGATATTTTCACAGTAAACTCCATCAAGAATTATATATAGAGACATGACAAATATTGTGGTTCCAACAAAAAACCAGCTAAACTCGATGTTGACGAGCGACTTGGCCCTTTGTAGAGATAAGTCGCTTGAACATTTTACCACTTGGTGCCCTTCTTCTTCATGAAGAAAACACCCCCTGGGGATCAATCTAGGTGTCCAGAGCATGTAGCCCATCACTATAAACCACACTCCTTGGAAAGCTATGCTTGATGATCTCACAAAACTTACTAAGAAACTTTTAGGCAAAGCAATACCCATTAGCGTGGTAAGGAGAGAAACGAAGATGACAAGCTGTAGGAGCTTATGGTATTGTCCCTCTATGCCCATGTGGTCAGCAGAGTGAATATGGAAGAGGAAGAGTTGTTGAGCAAAGGCAGAGGCTGCCGCGAGTATGGTTAGTCCCTGTGAGACAGTTCTAGGCCTTGCTCGATCAAGGACTCGTGCAAAAATAGCATAGACTAAGAAGGACATAGAGATAGAGGAGTGTTCAAAGTTGTGGAGGTGGTTTGAAGGTATGGTGCCATGAGAGTCAAAGGGTTGATGTTTCTTGGGTCCAATGAAGAGCTCCATGGCTATGGAGGCAGATGAAGAAAGTATGATTAAGTAGAGCTCTAAGTGTCTAAACTTGGAAGTTGGGAACCACGGTGATGAAGTAAAGGTGTTTGGATTAAGGCAAAAGAGTTTTATGTTGTTGAATAAGTGCCAAAGACCAAGTGCAAAGAAGGCAAAACCTGGTGCCACATGTCCCACAAGTGTTCCCATGTATTATGGCTTTATGTCTTAATCTTTAGTTTCGTGTTTATAGAGAGATCGAAAGAGGATGGGGTTTAAGGATTTGATGATTATGAACAAGAATTTGACTAGTACTCTTGTGGGTTTAATAAGAGTGGATGATTGAATTTGAAAAGGGGTCTAGAGAATTCGTTTTGGAAAAGTTTACAAGTAATTGACTTTGATGAAGTAAGGGGTGACGAATTGGCTTTTGGATTAAGGAATTTGTGTTTGGATTTGAGTTTTTTGACAAAATAATGAATACTTTTGACTTTTCTTTTGGATTAGATTGAAATTCCACTTTTAAGTCCACAATTAATTTTAATGAACCCTGAAAATTTGGACTGGATTTTATGACCACCAGACAACACAATTACGATACGTATAACCTTTTTTTATCTCAAAGTTTTCATATTTTTTTTTTTTGGTTCTACAATGAAGAGGAGAAAGACAAAAAAATAAAAGGAAAGGAAAAGAAAAGCCGAAAGAAAATCCCTTAATAGACTGGTTTGCTGGTGGACCAAATCATATTTGCTACAAAAACCAGCCCAAAAGAATGAAGTGAAATCCTCATCGTGGAGCACACTGCACGCCGGTCTCTGAAACCGCTGTCGCCACCTCCACAAAAATGAAACCGCTATTCTTCTGGAAACAAAGCCTATAGACAACAGTAAAGCCACCGCTGAACGCCGAAAAGAACTATGAACGGGAGAGGTTGCCGAGGTGATTAGTGGACAAGAAAACATGATTGGTGTCGGGGGAGCAGATCTGGCCATAAATGACCCTCGACGTAGTCAGCCGTATCCGAGACTTCTTTCACCACCATCCTCAAGAGCAATACAGTTACTCAAAAGCCGTTGGAAGTTCAACACGTTCTCTCTGTTTAATGCCACAGCACATAACCACCCCCCACTTCAATGGAAGAGATATTAAAACAAACCCAAAATGAGGGTTCAGCCAGAAATCGACTACTTCGACATTTGAGAAAGCATCTACTGACCTTACCTTCGTTAGATATGGATCCGCAACGGGCCTCCGCCTCCAACCAAATACACACCAATTACATAACAACGTACACTTCACTAACATGCATGAAGGAGCATCCCAATTTATTGGTCATTTGCTTAATCTTCTTAACTCAATTAATTAATAGAATTATAACCAATCATATGCATTTATCATCATCACCCGACCACATGCATTGAATATAAATTAAGTACCGATATATATCATCATGGACTATTGTAATTTTTTTTTGGAACAAATCACTACTACTGTAATTAAATTTGACGAACCACCAGCGTAAAAGAGATACAGGTTAATAGGTCCGAACTTCAATATCATAACATACGTCACATTTTGTCTTGATGACTATTGAGTTTACCCATTTGAACGAAACACGGATACATACTTCTCTTCTACAAAGAATTCAGTTTCTTTTTGTTCGTCACCAGATCTTCTGTTTGGTCTTTGGTGCTTAGACTCGAGTAGTCGACTTTCTCACCGTAAACGTACACCATCAAGAATCAAATATAATGTCATGATAAAGATTGTAAATACTAAATTCGACGTTGATCAGCGACTTAGCCCTACAAATTTGATGTTGATCAGCGACTTAGCCCTATGTAGAGCCTCGTCGCTAGAACACCTAACTATCTGGTGATGTTTTTCTCTTACAACATGAGCATGGAAGGACAATATACCATTTGCTCTTCCAGTTTGTCATTTTTGTTTCTCTCCTCACCACTCTAATGGGTATTGCCATGCCCGAAATTCTTTTGGTGAGCTTTGTAAGATCATCCTTCATTATGCGTAACATTTTGAAGGAGCATGGTGGGCTTCATGCTATTCACACCAAGTTTGATCCCTAAGAACATGATTAATGCTCAGAGCTTTATGACAAAATTCTAATAAACTTTTTATTATTATTTTAGTGTTTTTTTAATGTAATTAAATTAAAAAAATTACCCCAATAGAAATAAGATAAATGTCATCAAAAACTCTAAACATCATAAATATGGATTCTAAAGTTTCTATGTTTAGAGACTGTTCTAATCTCTTTCTGTTCACTTTTTCATTCTTTTTATTAAAAAGTTTATTAAAATTTTGTATAGAACCCTGCAATAAACATGCTCTAAAGATATATTGTCCTTCCATGTTCATGTTGTAAAAGAAACAATTTCTGAGCGAATGCAGTGGCTAAAGCAAGAAAGGTCAGTCCCTTAGCGGTTGCAGCTGCTCTAGACCGTGCTTGGTCGAAGATTACGGCGGAAATGGCATAGACTATGAAGGACATAGGCATGGAGGCATGCTCGAAGCTACGGATATAGCTCGACGCAATGGTGCGATCAGGGTCAAAGGGATGGTGTCTCTTGGGTCCAATGAAGAGTTGTCGGACTATCAAAATAGATGAGGAGACCTTATTGTACCTTGTGTTTTTTTTTAACGTTTCGATGGGCATGAATCCAATACACACCTATTGTTAAAATATGGTGTAATTCAATTGACCTAACATGATAGACTATACTAAGACACATCAGCAATTTCGCATCAATAAAGGTTAACTATATAAGTATACCAGAGTATGAATTAGAGTGTATAAAATATTAAAAACACAATAGGTTTAATTGGTCCCAAAATACACCTACTCAACTACTTATCTATAGTGTGAAATGTTTGCGATTTTCCAAAATAACTCACGACATCCTACAACACATAAGTCAATGCTTCTAGACCAATCCACAAAAGTCAACATGAAATTTACAACGATTCCAGCTTGTTGAAAAATTTGATGTTGTTAAAAATCTTGGGTTTGTTGAAAAATTTGATGTTGTTAAAAATCTTGGGTTTGTTGAAAATTTTGATGTTGTTAAAAATCTTGGGTTTGTTGAAAAATTTGATGTTGTTAGGCCACATCAATTGATTAGTCATCTTATAAATTTGATGTTGTTAAAAATATTTTTAAGAAATTCGGAAATCACAGCGTATATACTGTATATATCAAAATATTCAATTGGAAATTAGATATTTTCTATGTGGATGGACCACTTCTAGTNTTTTTTTTTTTTTTTTTTTTTTTTTTTTGACTAAAACCAGTAATTATTGTGTTCAATAAGTGTTTTTTCTTACGTCGATCTCACGGAAAGAAACATGAAAGAGGAATTTGCGTCTCTTTATCATCTTCCTGCTTTAATAAATTTAGCTTTATGTTAGTCCACAAACGTGACAAAATATACTCTCCAAAAAAAAAAAATATATATATATATATAGACTCTCTATTCTCCAGTTGTTGGCCAAAAGAAAAACAAAAGTCGAAGACTAGCTAAAGTCTTCAACAATGGACAAATACATATAAACGTACGGAATGGAGTAAACGACCGGCCCACCACGACAACGGAAAGTGGAAGACTGGGCCCACACCTAATGGGCTTTCTGATGCAGTCAGGCACGCCCCGAAATTCAACAAGTAGTCGCAAGTAAACCACTGTGTATAACTGTATATGTATGTGCATACACACACTGTATATATGTAGTATGGCTCATGTGTGTGTGTGTGTTTGTTGTTTTTAGACCGACGGACCACTTACAAACTGCCACGTTGCTAGTAGGTAAACTACGACAAACTCATTACCTGTCTTTCGCTAATAAAATACTTTACATTGTTTAAATTTTAAATTACGTATTAAAGGGTAATTTCACTAAAACAGTCTTAAGAATGGCAGCATTTAAGTTTTGTTACTTTTTCGAAGCAAACAAATGAAAGCGAATAAAGTAAAAGCGTAAGAGAAAATGAGAGCCATAATGTCTATGATGGCGACTTAAAAAAAGAGTAATATACATGTCCCATATTCTATAGATGATTCAAAAATTCGAGAAAAGTTGTAAGTAAATATGCTTAAATAAAATAATTATGGGCGTAATCTTAAAAGCATACAAATATTTAGATCGTTGATAATAATTATAGCTTATGAATATACAATCTAGCCAATCAAAAAATTTAACGTATAAAATCTCAAATAACTTGTATTACCATAAATTTTCTAAAGAAAAAAAAAACTATGATACTACCAAGTCGAAGCACAAAACTATTAATCCGAATAATGATAATTTTTATTTTTCTGAGACCAACAAAAACTTTTTGGAGTATGACTTCACCGTAAATCATACGATTCGATGACGCAATGATTATGATAGCAAATACTTCACGCGCATCACACATGAATACACATCAACCTCCTCCACTTATTTAAATTTAATTTTTATAAACAAAAATAAAAATTCTCCCATTCCCTGGTCAATGGTATTTAACAAATCCACAAAATCAAACGAATCCACAAATTAAATAATATAAAACTATTTGCTCTACAAACATGTCTAAAACACGACATATATAAATAACATCACACTACCTCCTTAGTTTCATATATCATTTATAACAAACCATCCATTATAACCAAATAAACACTCATGGCTAAGCTCATTTTCTTCCTCGCCGTCCAAATCCTCCTCATCGCCGTCGTTTTCTCCACCGGAGACGACGGAGAAAACTTCGCTAGAACCATAGATCGGAAACTTCTCGGTCTCCACAGGAAAGAGAAACTAACCCATTTCAAAGTCTACTGGCACGACATTTTAAGTGGTCCAAACCCAACATCCATCATGATCCAGCCACCGGTTACAAACACTTCTTACTTCGGAGCAATCTCCATGATCGACAACGCTTTGACGGCGAAAGTTCCGATGAACTCCACAGTCTTGGGTCAGGCCCAAGGCTTTTACGCCGGAGCTGCCCAAAAGGAGTTGGGTTTTCTAATGGCTATGAATTTTGCTTTCAAGACAGGGAAATACAACGGAAGCACGATCACGATTCTTGGTCGGAACACGGCGCTGTCGGAGGTCAGAGAAATGCCCATCGTCGGAGGAAGTGGACTATTCCGATTTGCTAGAGGCTATGTCGAGGCTCGAACAAAGTGGATCAATCTCAAGAACGGCGATGCTACTGTTGAGTATAGTTGTTATGTTTTGCATTATTGATGTTCATCATCATGTTTTTGTCGTACTTTTATATTTAATCTGACCACGTAATAATAAAACAGATTTTTATATTATATATCATGCTTTTCATTTAAGTTTTCTTTTTGCATTTGGCTTGTGTGTGACTGTGTGGTGGGTTTCTGGTAGTAGTTTTTGTCATTTGTTAAATTAATAATATTGATAATTGTTTTCTTTCAACAACGAGTTTTGATGATATTGTCTTTTAGTCGTATAGTGTATGTTCTTTATGGTTTTAGACCGACATCTTGACTGGTCAGTACAAGAACTCGAAGGACACGTTCTTTAATGACTTTGACAAATAAGCGAAATAAGAAATTATGTCGCAGTTTCAATCGCATTTATTTATAGTAAGGTAATTCGTCTAATGCAATCGCCAAACAATTATTTATCTAGCAGTTGTAATCCGTTAGTGACAATATCATTGCTTTATAGTTTGTTGATCATTGGAAAGACTTTTAACTCGATGAAGTGACTTCGCCTTGCAAGAAACATTTCTCTTCTTAACATAAATCATATTTTATTTCTGATGCTAAGAGAAAAAGCAATTTTATTCTCTCTAAATCATTGTAACACGTACCAAGCAAATTTATTCTCTCTAAATCATTACAACACGTACCAGTTTTATACTAACAAACAAGAGCAAAGGCTTGTTTTATGTAATTGGAAAAACGTACACTCAGTTTATAATAAAAATAAGGGGGAAAAAACTTTAAAACAGTCTCTATTCTTCTTCATCCCTTTAAATCCATCAGTAGTTCCTATCTACTTGCTTTCATCTCCGATAATGTCTCTCATGCCGAAGAAGAAAAAGAAAAAGAAAAAGAAAAAGATACAGTAGAAAACTTCTCTCTCTCTCCTATCATAAAATCCCAGTTGATATATATTTTCATGGACACTGCTTTTTCTTTTTCTTTTTCTTTTTTAATAAAATTTGACTTGGACACCACAAAAATCGAAAGTCAGTTGTCACAAAGTATGATTTATGACTATTTAAAGAAGATCCGATGATATAAAAATTATAAAAACCCAACAATATTGACTCATGGTAAAAGATCATACATTCCAGTGAAAATTACAGTATATAACACACTGATTACTCAATTGCTGATAAGTGATAACCATGAGTTGTATATAACACGAAAAGATAGCTCAAAAGTGAAAGAAATTAACCAGAGAATTTGAACACAGAATCTGTCTTAAATTCAGGACTTTCAGATTTCAGAAGAGATGAAAAGTATGATACATCTTGAGTTTTGTTTCCATAATTTTCTCTTCGTAAAAACTTTTTTTTGTAAGATAAAATACTGTCATGAATGCAATGTAGCATTTTAGATGCATTGAGCTAGATAACAAGTTGATATCAAAATTCAGTCTCAATATACTAAAACTGTGATGCCTGATTAGACCAATTCTGATGATGAATATCATACAATATCGAAACCTAGCTAGTACTCATGAAAAAGCTCCTGCTACATGTATGCAACCCATAAGCATACACAAGGAACACAATTTCAATCACCACAAGTAGACATTTCATGACAAACAAGAAACCTAGCAATCATGGAACTAAAGCTGCTACTACATGTAAACCAGCCACACACAAGGACAACAATTTCAATGACCACAAGTAGTAGACTTTTCATGATAAGTAAAACCAAGAATGTCAAAGTTAGCAAGAACTATCTTTTGGTAAAGTTGAAAGCATGGATAATATGAGCTAGATTTTTGAATCTAAATTCATGGAATTTATTTTTCTGAGACCAAAAAAAGGTTTTGGAGTATGACTTCACCGTAAATCATACGATTCACTGACGCAATGATTATGATAGGCTGATAGCTAATACTTCACGCGCATCACGCATGAATACGTACACATCAACGTCCTCCATTTATTTAATTTATTTTTTATAAACAAAAAAAAAAACAAAAAAAAAATTATTTAAACAAATCCACAAAATCAAACGAATCCTCAAATTAAATAATATAAAACTATTTGCTCTACAAACATGTCTAAAACACGACATATATAAATACCATCACACTACCTCCTTAGTTTCATACATCATTTATAACAAACCATCCGTTATAACCAAAAAACACTCATGGCTAAGCTCATTTTCTTCCTCGCCGTCCAAATCCTCCTTGTCGCCCTCGTTTCTTCCACCGGAGACGACGGAGAAAACTTCGCTAGAACCATTGATCGGAAACTTCTCGGTCTCCACAGGAAAGAGAAACTAACCCATTTCAAAGTCTACTGGCACGACATTTTAAGTGGTCCAAACCCATCCTCCATCATGATCCAGCCACCGGTTAAAAACACTTCATCCTACTTCGGAGGAATATCCATGATGGACAACGCTTTGACGGCGAAAGTTCCGTTGAACTCCACAGTCTTGGGTCAGGCCCAAGGCTTTTACGCCGGAGCGGCCCAAAAGGAGTTGGGTTTTCTAATGGCTATGAACTTTGCTTTCAAGACAGGGAAATACAACGGCAGCACGATCACGATTCTTGGTCGGAACCCGGCGCTGTCGGAGGTCAGAGAAATGCCCATCGTCGGAGGAAGTGGACTTTTCCGATTTGCTAGAGGCTATGTCGAGGCTCGAACAAAGTGGTTGAATCTCAAGAACGGTGATGCTACTGTTGAGTACAGTTGTTATGTTTTGCATTATTGATGTTCATCATGTTTTTGCATTTGGCTTATGGTGTGTGACTGTGTGTGGTGGATTTGTGGCAGTAGTTTTGTCGTTTGTTAAATTAATAATATTGATAGTTGTTTTCTTTCAAGTTTCAACAACGAGTTTTTGATGATATAGTCTTTTAGTGTATGTTCTTTATGGGTTGTCCCAAAAAAAAGTATATGTTCTTTATGGTTTTAGACCGACATCTTGACGTGGTTGGTACAAGAACCCGAAGGACATGTTCTTTAATGACTTTGACAACTGAGCGAAATAAAAAAGAGATAGAAAATTATGTTACAACTTCAATCGCAGTTCTTATGGTACATAATTCGTCGTCTAATGCAATCACTAAACAATTATTTATCTAGCAGTTATAATCGGTTACTGATATTATCATTGCTTTATAGTTCGTTGATTATTGGAAAGAGTTATAACTCGGTGAAGTGACTTCGCCTTGCAAGGAACATGTCTCTTCTTAACATAAAGCATATTTTATGTCTTATGTTAAGAGAAAAAGCAAATTTATTCTCTCTAAAGCATTCTAACACGTACCAAAAGCGAATTTATTTATCTCTAAATCATTATAACACGTACCAGTTTTATACTAAAAAACAAGAGCAGATGCTTGTTTTATGAAATTGGAAAAACGTATACTCAATTTATAATAAAATAAGTGGGAAAAAACTTTAAAACAATCTCAACCTTCATTCTTTCGCTGCTATGTTTTGTGATAGTACAGGCTCTGGCGTTTTTTTCAGCCTCAAACTTAGTCCCGGGAATTTGGTTCATAACCCTGCGGGTTCCGCCTCGTTAGACCCGCTGCGGGGCGGATGCGGGTCGAGTTTTTTTTAATGCGGGGCGGGTGCGGGTCGGTATTTTTTAACGTGGAGCGGGTGCGGGTTGGAATATTTTAAACCGCGGGTTCACGGGTATCCGCAAATTTTTTTTTTTAATTTTTTTTATTAATTATAAATATTTATCTTAATTTTTAATAAAAATATT
>OVBI01003531.1:0-11943 GCA_900406495.1 Sisymbrium altissimum | reverse complement strand
TATATATATATATATATATATATATATATATATATATATATATATATTTCCCTATTTATATTTAACAAGTATTATGTACATGAACATATTCAATAATACAAACAGCATGTACACCTGAATTACTAAAATAAAAAGTCGGCAAACAAAATGCCAATCAGCTGAAAAGAAATTATATAATCAGAAAAATAGTTCAACAAGCAGCTTATAATTAGAACCAGTCACAAAAAAAAACGTAATCAGATTCTCTCAAAGAAGTCTTCATTTTTTGTGTGAATCAGAGAAGGAAACCTCACCAAAATGTGTTTGCAAAAGTTGGTCATCCAGATTAAGCCACCTCCTTATTTTCGTCTTTTTCTACGGCATGAGTTCCTTATTTATTTTAGTTGCTCTCAAAACACTCTAACATAAAACCACTAAACTCAAACAACCAGTTAACAATTAAACAAACTCTTGAGAGATTTTTTCGGAACAACACAAGAAAAGCATGAAACCTGGAATGTGTTTACTGTTGCTTACATTTTCAATGGCGGTGATGTCGACGGTTTCTGCTCAATCGAGCTGCACAAATGTTCTAATAAGCATGGCGCCGTGTCTCGAGTACATCACTGGGAACACTTCTTCTCCTTCTCAACAATGCTGCAGTCAGTTGGCTAATGTTGTCAGGTCTTCTCCTCAATGTTTGTGTGAGGTTCTCAAAGGCGGAGGTTCTCAGCTTGGAATCAATGTTAACCAAACACAAGCTCTTGCTTTGCCTAAAGCTTGTAATGTTCAAACTCCTCCTGCTAGTCGCTGCAATGGTATGAAAAGACTGTTTTNGGGATCACTTTCCACTAAATTCATCTTTTTCGATGTCTTTTGTCTCTTACGCATTAGGAGTTTGTTGTTTCAGGTGGTTCTTCGGTTAATTCGCCTACAGGATCATCAAACACTTCAGGTAAAAGGATAACTTGCAAATAAAGTAAAGAAATATAACCGGTTTCGATAATCTTTATGGAACTTAATCGTATCTATTGTCAACGTTACCTATGAACAGAACATGGAAATGGATCAAAAACAGTTACAGGAGGTGGGTCATCATCTGATGGGAGTTCTATCAATTTCTCATTCCCTCTTCTCGCCATCCTTTCCGCAGCTTCCTACATCACAATCTACTCAAAGTACTGAATTTTGAATTCCATAAAGCTTTTGGCCTCTTTAAAGAACATATTCTTTATCTCTGTTGAATCTCAGTGTATTGTGGTGTTGTGCTCTATAAATTAATCCCTACTTTCTGGGTGATATCGGTTTGTAACTACAAAGAGTACTGAGTTCGGTGTTGTATTTGTTTTCTTTATGCACAAGCAATCTATATTGGGTTAGTGTAGTAGGTAGTGGCCAAGAGGAGGATATTGCAGCCACCTTTTGAGGATCCACTTTGAGTCCTTTTTAAGACTACATAGCCAAGGAAAAGAACTTTGAAGCCAAACTCACAGTTCTTAACTGCAACAAAAAGTTTCTCACCACATAGAACAAACTAAACTTTCTCATATATATGACCCGAATATTGTTTTAAGGAGTTGCTAAAAATTATAATATTGTTGAAGTAAACAAACAAAAACTTCTCGATGAAAGGATGCAAAGCTTGATTCATAACCTGCATAAAATTACTTGGAGCATTAGAAAGGTACACCAACCATTAATCATCACGCGCTCATCCAGATATGTGAAGCCAATCCGCCCGCGTAGTCATATATAAACAAACTGATTGATCGAGTGACCAGTGTCCATTGTTTTCTTCGTCTTCCTAGTCACAACTGCTTCATGATTAATATCACCAAGGGAAAGAAAAGGTCATTTATGTTGTAGAATTGTTCAAAGATTATGTTCAGAAAACATGACAAAAAGGTGAACTCCAATACTATATACGGAAAATATAAATCCATACCACAAATTTCAATCATGAGGTAAATTGTTAATATTAATGTGCTTAAGTCAAGTAATTAAACTCCAAGATATATTGATTCAGCCTTCCGTTAAATGAAAATTTGAGATGATTTAAAACTGTTTTATAATGTCAGCAATTAGAAACTCTTAGGATCACAATGCAAAATATTGAAGAGGAGTTTCAATATATAAAGGAGGACAATGCAACGAAAGATGTTTCATTCATCCTTTATGCACAAGAGTCATTGTTACAAGGCTTGTAACCTCCGCATTAATTAAAGATGATGTTTCCCAACATATTGACGTGCGCTCTTGAAAAAGCGTGGAGTTTCTTTAGTATTCATGCGCATGATAGGTGGTATCACGAGAGCAGCTAACTGCTCCAGATGTTTTTGACTTCAATTGCATTGTTTCAAAATTGAAAGTGAATCATGTTGTTCAGCATCTCCAATCTTGTGGATTGTGGAAGACATGTATAGGTTGTTGAACCCGAATTTTTCATATAGTAAGAATTCTTTAGAGAATATTATATAAACTCAAAAATACATGATTTAGGTCATTGGAAATATGATGGAAAAACAAATTTGATTTTTTATTTATTATAGCTGAACTTTTGTGAAAAGCTGCCTACGTACCCTTGAAGAAAAAGGGATCAAGCCATACATAGTTCTTAGTTTGTTTACAACAAAACAAAATTAGAAAACTCTGGATTTCTCTTCTTTTCTCCGAACAAATCATTCTTGACCCGCGAAATAAGCCACGGTTTGTATAAGCGGGTTGTGTCTGCTTCCATAATCTTGACGTTGAGGAGGAAGATAAATCTGTGGATATTGTTGTTCTTGAGGGGACGTATCAGAATATTCCATCACGTTTTGTAGCCCCATGCCTTCTGCTCCACAAGTAGGGGTCATGTCTTGAACGGAGAAGCATGAATCTTGATCTTGAAAAGGAGGAACCATCATGTCTTGAGGAGGATGAATCATGGGATGTTGTTGATGAGTGAAACCAAGGAGTTCATTTATGTCGACCATATCGTTACTGTCAAACATATGGTAGATTGGTAGTCCAAACTCCGAATCCAATTCCCCTCCTTCAACTCCGGAGACAAGAGCGTTTGAGATCATATTGTTATTGTCTTCCCTGTTCTCTTGTTCAGGCTTCTTAACGTTAATGTTTTCGTCTCCGTTTTTGCTTTCTGGTAACTGGTCAACGACGATCTTGTTGACTTTCTTGTTATTGTCACGGAGATGACACAAGACCACTTCTTGGAACTGAGCGTCGTTCTTACCCCCAAGCCAATACTCCGTCATAACCCAACCGGTGATGTCTCCTTTTGGCTTTCCTTTGACATTCTTGTAGTACGCGAGTTCTGTTTTGTATCCGATCAATTCCTTCGTGGCACTGTCGATAATCTCCTTCTTTATGCCAGTAGCCTTCCAAGTCCCGCCGTTATTGCCTCCTCTTCCCGGAACCGTGCGTTTGGGTGTCTTCCCTGATCGACGGGTCCTAACAACAAAGTAGAACCACATCTTCTCTCTGAACTGATCATTCTTGACATGTTGAAGAAGCCACGGCTCGTCTTCGTAAAGTTTGATGTCTGTAATGAAACCATCTTCTCCTGTATCGACTCTCTTGCGCAGATAATAACCAACCAAGCTCTCATCCGTCGGGAAGAAAGCGAGGTCACACGGTCTAGCCATAGTAAATCTTTCTGAACCAACTAGAAGATGCTCCAAAACGAAACCCTAGAAAGAAGACGGTTTGAATAAAAAGAATCAAACAAAAACATACACCAAAACACCCTTGATGTATCGCAAGAAACAAAGCACTGAAAGATGATGCCACGTACCTTAGTAGCTAGCTAGATGCTTCACTTACGTTTAAATGAAACCCTAAGATCGCCACCCAAAGCTCTACGTCCAAAGCAAAACGAAGAAGATTGTATTGCAAGAAACAAAGCACTGACAAATCTTTTTTTTGTTGTCAAAGAAAGCACGGAGTTACTTTTATAGAACGAATTGATTAGCCGACTAGTGAAGTAGCTTCCGATAGGGAAATTTCTTATGATTTTTTATTTTCCCAACGTAAATCGAATCTTATTATTTTAGTTTTCCAAATCTTTCCTTTAAATTTGATCTATATTATTTTGTTTTGTATTATATAAGTATCTAGAATTATTATATATATATTGAAAATAGCTAAAATACATTTTTGATACATTTTTTGACAAATAAACAAACAATCTTCTAGAATCAGATATGAGATCTTTTAATTATCCTTTCAAACGAACAAAAAAATCAGCCGACAATTACAATTTACAAATTCTTAACTGTCATCATAATTCATGTAAACAAAATAAAAATATAAATGGTCGATTAGAAATTAAGATTATACTGCAAATTATTCACAATAACTCTAATCTATATTTTTAGTTTTCTAGTGTTTTTAATCCAATTTGATGTCTGTAAAGAGACAAATAAATATCACATTTTTTAGAATTAGGGATAAGGAATATATTTACTTTTGTAAACACTAAAACCAAATATAGAAATCTATTTTAGTAACTTGAACATTAATTAAAAGGAAATTGTTTTGGTAAATTTACAGTATATCAAAATCATGTTATCTTCTATATATTAATAAGACTTATAGAAAATAGATTAATGGAAGCTTTTGAAATTGGGCATCCAATACAAGGTCAAATTAGGGCACATTTTCAAGTGATAATATCATAATATGATATTACTAATTACTATCAAAACAACAAAAATTTCGTTTATGAATTTCATAATGCAAACACAAGAGAAAATTGGTGATATGTTGCAATTTTTTCTTGTATGCGTATGCTAATTTAAAGTCCTGAAACTAATATCAAAGTCCTACAGTACTTCTGACTGAAAGAAGGGCTAGTCCCCAAGATTCTCAGTCATTTTTGTTAGATATGAATAAGTTGTCTCAAATTTGGCAGATAAGATCTGCTTCTCTCTTACACATGTCATCTCCCAAAGAAGTCCCATGAACTTCACGTGGATCATCATAGACTTCTACTGTACCCTTTTAACCTGAAAATTATTTTTTCCATGTGATGATAATTATAATGCTATGAATAGAAATATATGATGTAGAGTTTAGACACACATTTATGTATGCCTGAAATCTGGAAGACAGTTAGTGGCAAGAGTCAAACAAATGTTTAGAGAGAGGTCAAAGGAAATATGGCAACGGAAGTTAACTAACACCTACTTTGTTCCTTTTAATCAAAGCTTATCTGCCCACACAATCCCCATTTTGAACTGATGCCGACAGAATTTGCGCCAAACAAATTCATCCTCGCACATGCGACATGCCAAAAATAAGCAAAATGATGATTAAAGTTTAGTTAGTGATTCTGCAATATCTAAAGATCAACAATATTATTATTAAATCTTGTGATTATGGTCCTGTTCAACCAGTAAAGCCGGTTCAAACTTCTCAAGTACCTCTACGGTCGCATCCTTGGCTCAACCGTATAGCCCGGTTATAGATCCGGCAACAATTCATGTTAGAAACCCAAACTCGTAAATTTTTCCAGTGTTTTGATTTGGGCTTCCGGCTTTGTCTGATAGACATTCCACTGCAGACCACTAGACATTCCAAGGGGAACTCAGACTAGAAGGTTTTAGAACAACACAACCACTTTAGTAAATATTAATTGGAACTTCGTCACTAGACCAAAACCCACTTCGTAGGAACTTTTGATTGTAAGTTTTTGATTATTTATTGATATGAGCAACAAATGAAGATGAAATAATTGAAAGAGTGGAGCCATGAGCCCGACCACCTTTAGAACATGAAGCCTATTATTGCAGCTCTTTGTCCTCCCTAATATCATTTCTTTCAAATCATCATTTATTTATATAAGACATTGATATCCTTGCAATAATTATTTACTTCCACGTGGACTAAAACACCTAGAACCTATATGCCAATTGTCACAGCGTACAAGTTCTTTGGTCCACCTTAGAGACCTTGAAATTGAACAATTACGTCGTGCTTTAATTGAAATCGGATTGTTATAGTTAACTAATTCATGTTTTGATTTATAAGATAATGTAACTCCGAGGCGTGATAATGCATACTTCTCAACTTTTCTAGAACATAGAATTAATGTTCCCAAGTCTAGAGCCAACATATAAATTCCCACCATGCAAACATGTATATTATAATGTGTATATAACTGACAATCAGCTTTGGTGTTCAACATTCACATACTTACCAAAAGCATTAGAGAATCATATCTTCAAAAACAGTTAATCATTTTACGTTCTTGATTTTCCTAAAACATAAGTTATATAGCAGTTTTGGAGTCATAGATCAGTCATTAATGGAGATCAAATCGGTGACATGCGAGTGTTGTGGCTTAGCGGAAGATTGTACACAAAACTATATTAGTCAGGTCAAAGCAAACTTCGCCGGAAAATGGCTTTGTGGGCTTTGCTCCGAGGCTGTGAGTGACGAATTCATCCGTGATCAGTCGACGACGATGGTGGAGGAAGCTGTTAACGCGCACATGTTGTTTTGTGGTAAGTTTAAAGCAAACCCGGCAGAACTCGTCGCCGACGGCATGAGACAGATGCTACGTAGGAGGTCCGGTGACTTGTTGCCGGCGAAGTCCAAGAAGTTCGGAAGATCTAAGACCACGTAGTGTTGCATATTGTATAATAGTATAATAATAAATACAAAATCATTACACTAAAATTAGTGGTCATAACCAATGACTCAGAACGAGATTTTGCGAAAATGAACATAAATTTGGGAATGAAAATATTTGTATTCCAATATAATCCTATTTGATGAAATTAGGAACGAGACGCGAATAGGAATTGCACTGACTAACAGTATGTCTTAAACATATATTCTGATCAAAGGAAACGATGAAACTACACTAATTACACCTAAAGTATACTTTATATGAACAAACAAAAACACCAATTGGGACAAAAAAAAGTGAAACAAAACAAACAAAAACATACACTAATTACACCTAAAAAAAAGCTTTATAATATAAACTCGATTAAGGAAAGACTCGTTGATATATAATTAACTAGGCATCTCGTTTGTAGTCTTCTATATGTTATATACACACAACAAAATTTAGCTCGAAACGGAAATCAAAATGTTCCATGTGCGAATGCATCCCATGTGGAAATAGGACAAAACGATAATTTTGCCCACTTCAGTCACCAGTAATCTCTGCAAGAACAAAAGCCATCTTTATAACGGTGAAACCTAGTTCGATCTCTCACTATGATCTCCCGCTCATACACTTTAGAGACCAGCTTGAAGAACGTGTGACAATCCTCACACACCCTCAGATTCTTCACTATCCGAATAACAACGCTACAACCTTTCTCATCTTCTTCCTCATTCATTAAACCGAAGCAGAGTGCGAGCTTTTCGCTATGCCATATAACCAAATCCTTCTTTTCCTCTTCCTCTACATCCACCAAAACACTACGAGAGTCCGGAACATAACCCGCCAGCTTCAGTTTAC
The DNA here is from genome assembly GCA_900406495.1 of Sisymbrium altissimum. Taxonomy (NCBI): domain Eukaryota; kingdom Viridiplantae; phylum Streptophyta; class Magnoliopsida; order Brassicales; family Brassicaceae; genus Sisymbrium; species Sisymbrium altissimum. The sequence goes on along the minus strand of OVBI01003531.1, from coordinate 4,487 downwards.
TTACAACCTCTTCTAACTTTGCATAAATCTCTGCTGACTGCTTATGCCTCTTGTCACCAATGAGAAACTCGTATGATTTCCCGTTTAGGTCAATCCGGCTAAGACCTTTCTCCTTGTACAAATTTTTTCCCTCCATTACTCGTCTTACATTCCTTACATCGTCCCATCTCTTTTCTCTTGCGTATATATTTGACATTAACACAAGAGCCCCGTCGTGGTCTGGTTTTAGACCGAGAATGTGTTTGGCTGCAAATTCACCTAACTCAAGCTCTCCGTGAACCCTACAAGCTGACATCAGTGATCCCCATATGACTACGTTAGGCGGCATTGGCATTGATTCTATAACCTGAAGAGCTTCTGGTAAACGATTAGCACGGCCAAAGAGATCCACCATACATCCATAATGCTCAAGTTTAGGAGTAATGTTGTATTCATCAGTCATCGATGCAAAGATCTTCTTGCCTTCTTCGACTAATCCTGCGTGGCTACAACCATAGAGCACTGCTACAAAAGTAACTTCATTTGGCTCCACATTTTCCTGTTTCATTCGAGTAAATAAGACAAGCGCATCATTGGCTTCCCCATGCATAGAGAAGGCATTGATCATAGAGCTCCACGACACTACATTCTTTGTTGGCATCTTCTCAAACACATCTCTCGCTGCATCCAAACTACCACATTTCGCATACATGTTGATGAGAGAATTGTTTACTGTCAACGATGATTCAAACCCGTTAAGTTGCGTGTATTCGTGAACCCATTCCGCTCTATCCAGAGTTCCAAGGTTCGCACAAGCTGATATAACACTCCGCATGGTAATCTCATCAGGTTTCATCCCAGAGCGACACATTTCCTCGAAAACTCTTAAAGCTTCTTCAGCATGATCCCTTTCAGCATAAGCTGAAATCATCGTAGTCCAACACACCAAGTCTTTCTTTCCCATCTGGTCAAATATATCCCGAGCATCCTTAAGCCTCCCAGCTTTTGAAAACCCAGAAACCATGGCAGTAGAAACAAACAAGCTTCTCACTGACATCTTCATATAAAACTCCCTTGCCATATCCATACACCCTGCTCCAGCATACAAAGTCACAAGAGCAGTGAGCAAATGAGTATCCATCCTAACATCATTCTCTTTCAGAAAATCATAAACCGCTCTGTTATATCTCGTAGTTCCTGTACGAGCACACGAAGAGACAATGTTACATAGAATCATCTCATCTGGCATCACATTAAAACCCTTCATCTCCTCAAACAGCTTGAAAGCTTCATCTAAAAGACCGTATCGGCAATACCTACAAACAAGCTTAAAGTAAACAACTTTAAGATAACAAAAACACTAAAAACAGAGTAAAATTTATGATTCCTAACCTCTCAATCATAGTATTCCACGTAACAACATCTCTCTGGGACATTTCATCAAACACGTTACGCGCCTCGTTAATCCTACCGCAAGAAGCATACATGTCCATAACACCAGTCTTTACAAACGGGTCAGAAAGTGTTGCCATCTTCAAGGCAAGGCAGTGAAGCTTAATACCCTCGATAAAGGCCGAGACTTTAGAGACAGCTTTAAGAATGGGAGGGAAGCTGAACTGATCGAGACGACCACCGGCAAGTCGAATCCTCCGGTAGAATAAGATCGTCGCTCTAAACTCACCGGAACGAGAGAGGTTCCGGAGAAGAGGATTGAACACAATGGACTGTGGCGGAGTAGGAATAGATGACAAGACGGAGAGAGCGTGGCTGAGACTCATAGAGGAAGAAGAAGAGGAATGTCACACGCACTGATGTCAGTTAGACATTTTGTCGAACACCTTATGTACAATATTACAATGCACGCTTAGTACGTATCTTTGAAACCAAAACAAAAGAGGAAACTTATTACGGATAACGGTTAAGAGACGTTGTTGGGGACGGAGAGGAAGATAGGTGATGATGAGTATTACGGTAATGGAGATGTCACTGACAGTTAAAAGATGTAACTCGTGGAGACGGGAAGAATATATACCGTATGAACATATGTAAATTTTGTAAACAATTAAGGGTAGAGACGTAAATGTCTAGACAATATTATAATACTGGTAGCAGAATCATCCAAATAAAATAAAAAAGTATATAAATTGAGATTCTGATAGTTTTTAATTTTATTTTTTTTTGTTTGACAAGTTTTTTTCTTCTTTTTTTGTCAAAATTTTTCTTTTCTTTTAAATCATAATATTTTTGAATGTTTCCATATCTTAAAAAAGTATATTTTAATTATCTTATTTAAAACTACGGAATATAGATTATAATATTTTATCTAAGAAATTCTACCAATAGTGGATTTTAAAATATATTTTAGAATCACAACAGATTTTAAAAAACACAAATCACTCCAAATCTTATATTGAATACACCAAATATAGATTTACAGTTTTTGATACTTTTACATTTTTCTTTATAATTTTAGATACTTTTTATTAAGTAAATATTTTTGAACTTTGTTTAAGATTAAAGATTAGAAAATCTAAACTTGCCATTCATGAGTATAGATGTTGGATTGGAAAGTAATTACAATCGGATCATAACATGTAGACAGATTACTGACGATGGAAAAAATCATGGCCGTTGATGCTATGATTATGTGGCCAAATTAAAACTTATGCCGATGAGATTGTTATCCACCCTGATTAAATCACAATTGTCCATTCTACAAAAAAAAAAAATATTGGATGTTTAAGTTAGACATGTCAAACTATATTCGTTTGTTGTTAGATCATGTCATATTTGTTAAGTTTGACATGATCTAAAAAATGGAAAAAGCTAATTCATATTTGTGCAGGTTTGTAATCACATTAGTAAAGTTTGACATGATCTAAAAACGGAAATAGTGAATTCAAAAGATGACGTAACACGAAATATCAATGCTGATAACGTTAGACTCCATAAATATGATTACAAATTTTACAGATCATTGTTAGATGATGTTTACGTCGGTTGTATATATTCGTAGATGACTTCAAACACGTATCTATATATGATTACTTAAGATTACTAATACTAATTAAACATATGCTATAACCGTGTATAGCTATATGCTAGATTAATTTTAATCTAATTTATGTTTAAATATTACAAATATATCATTTGACATAACAAAAAAAGCATAAAACATAAAATACCCGCCCGGTCAGGCGGGTCAGGAGCAAGGAAAACATAATAGAACAATCAAACAAAGTTTTGGATTTATAACCTCGGGAGAATCTTTGTTGCGTTTCTTATCTTCTCCATAGTAACATATTCATCGGGCTGAGACATTGAGGCTCTAAGCTCAGCCAATGCTACAGCTGCATCTTTTAACAAAACTTTGTTCTCCTCCAAGCAGGTTGTAAGAGACGATATTACTTGTTTGGCCTCCTCTTTAGTTTTGGGGCTATTTCCAACTTCAACACGTTTTTCAATTTCATCTAAAGTGTGTTGAGCTATTTCTTCCGAGAGAGAGGTCGTAACAATGATTTCTCTCCTAGTACTCATCCAGCAAGCTTCTAACAAGAAAGGGAATCCAAAGTCTAACTGAGAACTACAGCGAGTAGCAGCAGCAACTCCCGATCTGAGTGCCTGGGCCCTAGAAATTAAAGAAAAAAGGAGAGATTCTTTAATACAAAATTTCATAATTCAACTCAACAGATCGTTTCACCGGCAATCAAAACCCTATGTAGCTTTCAATTTCCCAGCAAAGACCATAAACTTTGAACAACAGAACAAACAAGAAATTAATTGCATAATCCAACTCAACAGATCGTTTCATTGCCAATCAAATTCCTAAGTAGCTTCAATTTCTCAGCAAAGACCATAAAGCTTAAAATAAAGCAAGAGCTTAATTGCATAATCCAATTCAACAGATCGTTTCATTGGCAATCAAAAGCCTAAGTAGCTTTCAATTTCTCTGCAAAGACCATAAATTTTGAACAACAAAACCAAACAAGAGATTCTTACATATGAAACCTTGAAATAATCCGGGAAACAGAGAACATGCTCGTCCGTGTATATGTCCTTGAGAGTATGAGCAATGACAGCTCTTCCCTAGTGCTCTCAAAATAAATATAAATAAAAAAAATATAAATAAAATGTTCACTTAAAAGGCAAGCATAAGATACACGAACATAGTAATACAACTTATATGTTTGATCACTATATGCTGAAAAGACTTGCTGAAAAGACTTACCTGACTTTTGTACTTGCTGAGAAAGCCTTTGAAAAAGGTAACTGCTGCAAAGAGGCCAATGAAAGGGACTCTCCACTTGAATCTCCTTTGAACCCTCCTTAGTTATCTAACACAATGGTAAATCACACAATAATAAATCACAAAATCTTTATAAGCACATAAATACAACTCTAGAAGGTGCTAAACCAAATCAGAAACTGCAAACCAAATCAGAACAAATGAGAATGAGACAAACGAATCCCAATCTGTAAAAAGCTACTTGCAATGACCATAACATACA